>JAMZAV010012450.1:0-36500 GCA_024449915.1 Sweltsa coloradensis | reverse complement strand
GGCTTTTATCCCTTTACTGATTCTATAAAAAAAACAAGGTTAAATAGGTCCCTTGCTTCCTTCACGAAGAAGCATACGGGACACAATATTCTACACTTGGGCCCTTTCTATTAGTCCCAAATCAGTCACAACTTTTTCATCCGGGACTTTTATTTCTAAGCAGCCCAAGCTAACCCCTGTAGGCGCCGACCCCAAAATTTACGAGAGAGCAATGTCACTAGAGCCCGGTATTTAAAAATTGGAAATACCGATCAATCACGCTGGACACGATTCCACCTGAGGACAGCACTAGAATCAACAAGCTTTTAGGATCACCTTAAAATGTATTATATGCCTCGTTGCTAGGACGGGCTTAAAAGTCCCGTATACACTTTCCCTGATTTAAGTCCACATCAGAAGTAAGAAATCTTCTGCCTCTATCTATAGCAAGGTTCGAACCCTGGACCTTCTGCATTGGAAGCAGAGACTATCAGCACAAAATATTGACGCACAATTTTGGGTTTGCTGCCAAATTTAACGTGCTATTGTTAGCATAATGTTGAAGGTAAGAAAGGAAGAAAGAAAGAAAGCCGTCCTAGCAACGAGACATATAAAAAGTTATATCGTAGTTCCGAATTAGCTGAATTCTGGCACTGCCCACGGGGGGGAATCGTGTCCAGCCTGATTGTTCGGGTTTCCTACCTAAATATGCCGGTCTTTAGTTGGTCATAGTTCACTCGTCGTTTGCGTCGGCGCCTACAGGGTTGGCTTGGTTTGCTTTAAATTTGATGTCCCCACTGAAAATCAGTTATGTGACTATAAATACGTTTTTTCCTTTTCTTCTTGATGTGGGTAAAGAGTCCCTGACTTTACCTCTCAAAGGGAGTCGAGCGTTTCGACCCCACATAGCGCAGTCCGTGGAGGGAAAAGTTCTGGGTGTACTCGGAGAAACGTACAGGCAGACTCGCAGAGACTCGATCTTTCTTCTTCTGAGCCATGTTTTTGTGTTCCGTTGATTTCTGATACGACCACTTGCCTCACTGTTTCGAGGGGACAGAGATAAATAATAATAATAACGTCTTGATCAAATCATAATATATCACATAAAAAAAATACAAAGGGTTTTTAAGCGGTCAGCCCGCTTTCAGGACATTATTATTGAATGATAGCAAACGTCGTAAAAGTTTGATCCGACTGGGGATCGAACCCAGAACCTCTGGCTTTACGTACCTATGCTTTACCCCAAAGAGTTATCGAGCTAAAGACAAATATATAATAAATATAATATAATATAATATAATATAATTAATATAATATAATATAATATAATATAATATAATATAATAAATATTAATATAGTATAATACATAATAGGCACAACTAATATGCACAACTAATCACATTTATTTGTTTATTAGTTGACACTCGAATACAGCATTTCTGCCATATTGAAGTATGCTAAAATAATTTTGAAAACATATAAAAACGTAAAACGTAAATAGAAATACAGTACAACATAACATTTCAGTAATCATACACTAGGATTACACCTAACAACAATAACTAGGCTTATTAATCCTATAAATATCATCTTGTATCACATTAAGAAAATAACACTAAATTACCAAATTATTCGAATAACTTCAAGCTCCTCTGTTGCAAATTGTTTTGAAACATAAGGAAATTAACTAAGGGCCATCAGATTCCAACTCGCAACCTTCTCGTGGTTTGGCCCGTGATTAGGGGAGTTTTTCTCCCTGAAACTAATGGCGAGCTCTGGATCGTCGTCGGGGAACTTTCCCCTTCCCTTTGACTACCTCCCCGACGGCGACGACAATGACAACACGGACGGATGATGACACAGACGGAGACGACCACGACGTGGGAGAACCCCTGCCCTCCCCATACGCTTGTGGCTGGTTCTGACCAGCACAGGCCTGTCCACCCCTGTCTCCCCGCATCATCCCTTACGTCCCTCCCTTCGTCTCGATTAGCCAAGTTGCATAAATATGAGACGTTAAGCAATATCCAATCAACATTATTTAAGCTGCTTGTTGTGTAGTTCATCAATAGTTAATAACAATAAATTAATTTTACCTTTACATTTGCGTGTTCTCAAGCGGCGTCTCTCGTGTCGTGTGGACATGTTGTCTCTTCTTTTCACCACCTCTGTGCCACATTCAAGCCACCCACTACACCCACCACCTACTATTTAACCTATCCTCTTGAGACCTGTCTAATCCTATGAACTATAAACTTATGTTACGCAGCGGGAACCCTAAAAGTGTTTGAGCCGGTGGTCTGTTAACAATGCAACATAACAATGTTATGTATCTTACACTTGCAGTTCTTAATTATCACCAATGACCATCATGAAAGTATATTCACACTGCTAGGCCACCCTATTCGCCCAACCAAACCCCTCCCCACCAGTAATTAATATTTCTAGAATGTCTCCTAGATGGATGAACGAATAATCGCGAATATAAAATTGTCACCTCATCAATTTCTTTATAAAGTCAAACGTCAAGTTATCGACCAAAATGCACTGTTTACCTACACTAGTGTAGTTCGTACGTGGAGGGTGTATACTTATGAAGATAGAGAGGATGTGGCTTCAACCAATGGTCGCTATGACACTTTCAGCCACTTAGCAACATTGAGTGCACTACGAGGAATATTAAACACTTTATGTGCAAATACCACTTGAGTTAAGCGAAGAATTCAGTTTTAACACGGAACTGTTGATACATTTATATAATATTAAAAATACAATATTAATCTGCTGTCTTCATTGCTCAGCTGGTACGAATACCTGGTGGAGGCACTTTTTTAATTTCTGTCCATAGAACTATCATAAAAGCGTCATATTCCCCTACTGTGGTTAAACAATATAATATATACACACAAATTATGTTTAACCTTAGTTTTATAGAAGGCGACTTTGATGCTGTTATGATGGTACTATATACACAGAAATTAATGAAGTGCCTCAACCGGGGATTGAACCCGGGACAGATGCTCTTACCAGCTGAGCTATGAAGACAACAGATTAAATTATGTCTGTTAATTATAGAACAAAAAACAGGCTCCAAGTGCTCGTGGCCTTTCTACCTCAGTATTAACCTCCAAGGCCCCCGCCCCCTTTTTTAAAATAAAAAATAAAATTAAATTTTTTAAACTTTACAAAAAAATTTTTGGGGGTTTTCCCCACCCCCGGGTTTTTCGCTTCCCCCCCGGTTTTTTTTTTTTTGGGGAAACAATGTTTGTCCCTCCCCCTTTTTCACCCCCCTTTTTTTTTTTTTTTTTTTTCCCCCCCCCCCAATTTCGCCCCCATCCCAAAATTCTTTTAACCACAACTTTAACTTTAATTTAAAAATAAATTTATGTTCCACAAAACAAATGGGAGCCTTTTTTCTTTAAAATTCCCATAAAATAATTTCCCCTCGGGGTTTTAAACAAAAATTAAATAACCTTAAATTTAACCCCCCTTAAGTTTTATAGAACCCCGGGAGCTATGTGTCCCTTTTACTCAAAATTAATAATTTTCCCCAAACGCGGGGATTAAACCCAACAACTTTACCCTTTTTGGCTTAAACAAAGATAAAATTTTTAAAAATTCCCAAACCAGGCCCCAAGGCACGTGCCTCCTTTAAAACCTAGTAAACCCCAAGTTCCCCCCCCCCTCGAAACGGTTTTAACATTATTTATTAAATCAATTTATCTCGTTAATGCCTCTAAATACTAAATTTAATCTTTCAGAAAAACATGCCCCCCAACTCGTGGTCCTTCTTACCCATTATTAACCTAATTTTGGGCCCCTACCCCCAAAGGCAAAACTTAATACCCCTTCAAAAATTAAACTCTTAAACCTCATACAACGTATAAATATATAGATACAAAAACAACGGGGCCCCCAAGTGCATCGTGGCCTCTCTCTTACCTCAGTTTTAAACCTCCAAGCTGCCCCCTAGCCCAAGAGCGGCTAATCATTAACTATCTACTATCAATCTAATTATCTCTTTTAATGACCCATAAAACGTACAAATTATAGAACATTCACAAACAACAGGGCCCTCCAGTGCATCTTTTTGGCCCTCTCTCTACCTCAGTATTAACCTCCAAGCTTCGCCCCCTACCCCCAAGAGCGCAATCATTAACTATCTATCAAATCAATCTATTATCTCGTTAATACCTCATACAACGAAATAAATATTAGATACATTCCACGAAAACAGGCCTCCAAGTGCATCGTGGCCTCTCTCTTTCTCCTCAATTAAACCCCCAAGCTTCGCCCCTACGCCCAAAGGCGGTTTAACATTACTATCTATCTATCAATCTAATTATCTCGAAATGACCCATACAACGTACTAAAAAATATAGATACATTTCACCGAAACAACATGGCGCAAGGGCATCTTTGGCCTCTCTCTTACCTCAGTTTTAAAACCCAAGCTTCGCCCCCTACCCAAGAGCGGCTAATCATTAACTATTATCTATCAATCTAATTTCTCGTTAATGACCTCATACAACGTACAAATTATATAGATAATTTCACCAAACAACAGGCCCTCAAGTGCATGTGGCCTCTCTCTTACCCATATAACTCCAAGCTTCGCCCCTAGCCAAGAGCGGCTAATCATTAACTATCTATCTATCATCTAATATCTCGTTAATGACCTCATACAGACTAAATATATAGAACATTTACCGAAACACAGGGCCTCCAAGGCATCGTGCCTCTCTCTTACCTCAGTATTAACCCCAAGCTTCGCCCCTAGCCCAAGAGCGGCTAACTTTAAACTATCTATCTATCAATCTAATTATCCCTCGTTAATGCCCTCATAAACGTACTAATATATAGATACATTTCACCGAAAAAACCCATGGCTCCAAGTAAAAATCGTGGCCTCTTCTCTCCCCAGTATACCTCCAAGCTTCGCCCCTACGCCCAACGGCTAATCATTAACTTATCTATCTATCAATCTAATTATCTCGTTAATGACTCATACAAAGTCTAAATATATTAGAAACATTTCCCCGAAACAACATGGCCTCCAAGTGCATCGTGGCCTCCCCTCTCCCTCAGTTTTAAACCCCAAAAGCTTCGCCCCCTTACCCCCAAGAGCGGCTAATCATTAACTATATCTACTAATTTATTCGTTAATGACCTCTACAACTTTACAAAATATATAGATACATTTCACCGAAACAACATGGCGTCCAAGTGCATCGTGGCCTCTCTCTCTACCTCAGTATTAACCTCCAAGCTTCGCCCCCTACGCCCAAGAGCGGCTAATATTAACATCTATCTATCAATCAATTATTCTTTAAGACCTCATACAACGTACTAATATATAGAACATTTCACCGAAACAACATGGCCTCAAAGTGCTCGTGGCCTCTCTCTCTACCTCAGTTTTAAAACCTCCAGTTCGCCCCTACCCCAAGAGGGGCCCTAATCATAACTATCTATCTATCATCAAATTATCTCTTTAATGCCCTCATCAATCCCACTTATAAACATTCACCGAAACAACATGCCCCCAAGTGCATCGTGGCCTCTCTCTCTACCTCAGTATTAACCCCAAAGCTTCGCCCCTACGCCCAAGAGCGGCCTATCATAACTACTATCATCAATCTAATATCTCGTAATGACCTATACAAACGTATAAATATATAGAAACATTTCACCGAAACAACATGGCTTCAAGTGCACGTGGCCTCTCTCAAACCTCAGTATTACCTCCAGCTTCGCCCTACGCCAAGAGCGGCCTAATCATTAACTATCTATTTATCAATCTAACTCGTTAATGACCTATACAAGTACTAAATATATAGAATACATTCTACCGAAAACAAAACATGGCCTCCAAGTGCATCGTGGCCTCTCTCTACCTCAGTATTAACCTCCAAGCTTGGGCCCCCTACGCCCAAGAGGGGCCCTAATCATTAAACTTCTATCTATCAATCTATTATCTCGTTAATGACCTCATACAACGTACTAAATATATAGATACATTTCACCGAAACAACATGGCCTCCAAGTGCATCGTGGTCCACTCGTCCTCTTCTCCTACCCAGTAAAAACCTCCAAGTTTCCCGCCCCCCCTAGCCCCAAAGCGGCTAATCTTTAAAAACTATCTACCCTATCAAATCTAATTATCTCTTTAATTTGCCCTTTCAAGTCTAAAATAAAAGATACATTCACCGAAAAAACATGGCCTCCAAGTTCATCGTGGCTCTCTCCCCCCATATAACTAAGCTTCGAAGCCAAACAAATCTTCTACTACATCACAATTTTCGTATGCCCTCCTACTAATATAAAAACTTTCACCAAACCAAAGGTAATCATATCCTCTCTTATAGTTTAACCTCCAACTTGACTACGCCCAAGAGCGGCTAATCATTAACTAATCTATCTTCAATTAATTATCTCGTTAATTGACCCCATAAAACGTACTAAATAATTAGATACATTTACAAAACAATGCTCCAACCGTGCCTTTTCTCCCTCAGAAACCCCAAGCTTCGCCCTCCCAAAGCGGTCATTAAACAACTACAACAATTCATCGTAATGACCTATAACCTCTAATATATAGTTAATTACCAAACACATGCTAATGCATCGGCCCTCCTCCAAGTTTTACCCCCAAAGCTTCGCCCCCTACGCCCAAGAGCGGCTAATCATTAACTATCTATCTATCAATCTAATTATCTCGTTAATGACCTCATACAACGTACTAAATATATAGATACATTTCACCGAAACAACATGGCCTCCAAGTGCATCGTGGCCTCTCTCTCTACCTCAGTATTAACCTCCAAGCTTCGCCCCCTGCGCCCAACGAGCGGCTAATCTTTTACACTATCTATCTATCCATCTAAATTATCTCGTTATGACCAAAAAAACCAAATAATAAAAATTTTTAAAAAAAAAACCCTCCCCAAGGGGGTTTTCCCCCTTTTTCCCAGTATTAACCTCCAAGCTTCGCCCCTACGCCCAAGAGCGGTAATCTTTAATTTTTTTTCCCCTTAATTCTCGTTAATGCCCTTAAATACAAAATAAGTACCATTTACCGAAACAACTGGCCCCCAATTTTCCGGGCCTTTTACCCAAGTTTTCCCCAATTTCCCCCCCAGCCCGGCCTAATCTTTAAAACTATCTATTAAAAAATTTATCTCGTTAATGAATAAAACGTACTAAAATATAGGAACATTTCCCCGAAACAAAAGGGCCCCCAAGTCCCATCGGGCCTCTTTTCCTACCTCGTATTAACCCCCAAGCTTCGCCCCCACCCCAAAGAGCGGCTAATCATTAACTATCTACATCAATCAATTTTCGTTAATGACCTCATACAATAAAAAAAAATATAGATACTTTTCACGAAACAACATGGCCCCCAAGTGCATCGTCCCTTCCTTTTAAAAAAAACCCCCCCACAAACCCACCCCTACTATTTAACCTATCCTCTTGAAAACTGTCTAACCCTTGAACTATAAATTTATTTTAAAGCAGGGGGAACCCCTTAAAAGTTTTGAGCGGTGGTCTTTTAAACAAGGCAACATAACAATGTTATGATCTTACACTTGCGTTCTTAATTATCCCAAAATTGACATCATGAAAGTATATCCCGCGGGGCCAAACCCTTTTTCCCCCAAACCCAAAAAACCCCTTCCCCCCCAGAAATTTTAATATTTCTAGAATGTCTCCAGAGGATGAACCGAATAATCGCGAATAAAAAAATTGTCACCTCTAAATTTCTTTTAAATTTCAAACCCAAGTTTTTGGGGGCCAAACATGCCTTTTTTACCTATACTAGTGTGGGTTCGTACGGGAGGGTTATCTTATGAAGATAAAAGAGGATGGGCTTCAACCAATGGTCGCTAGGGACACTTTAAGGGCCACTTAGAAACTTTGAGTGCACTCCCGAGGAATTTTAAAACCCTTTATGTGCAAATACCATTTGATTTTAAGCGAAAATTCAGTTTTAACACGGACCTGTTGATAAATTTATAAATATTAAAAATCCAATTTAATCTCTGTTTTTCCCTTGCTCAGCGGGTACGAATACCTGGGGGAGGCATTTTTTTAATTTCGGGTCCATAGAACAAATAATAAAAGCGTCATTTTCCCCCTTTACTGGGGTTTAAAAACAAATAATAAAACCACAAATTTTTAACCTTATTTTTTATAAAAGGCGATTTGGGGATGCTGTTTGATGGTACTATTACACAAAAATTTAAAAAGTGCCTAAACCGGGGATTGACCGGGACATGCTCTTCCAGCTGAGCTATGAAAACCCCCGTTTAAATTATGTCTTTTTTAAATTATAGAAAACAAAAAACTTTGGCCCCCAAAATTGCCCCGGGGGCCTCTCTCTACCTCAGAAATTAACCCCCAAAGCTTCCCCCCCCAAACCCCCAAAGAGGGGCTAATCATTAACTACTATCTATAAATCAAATTTTATCTCTTTTAATGACCTCATAAAACGTATTTAAATTATAAAATACTTTTCCCCCCCCCGAAACAACAGGGCCCCCCAAAGTGCATCGTGGCCTCTCTCTCTCCCCTCAGTTTTAAACCCCAAAGTTTCCCCCCCCCTACCCCCAAGAGCGGCTAATCATTAACATCTTTCTATAATCTAATTATCTCGTTAATGACCTCAACAAGTACTAAAATTTTAAAAAACTTTTCACCGAAACAACATGGCCTCCAAGTGCATCGTGGCCTCTCTCTACCTCAGTATTAACCTCCAAGCTTCGCCCCCTACGCCCAAGAGCGGCAAATCTTTTAACTATTTTATCTATAAATCAAATTATCTCTTTAAGACCTCATACAACGTACTAAATAATAGATACATTTCCCCAAAACCCAACAGGGCTTTCCCAAAAGGGTGCATGGGTGGCCTCTCTCTCTCCCTCGGGAACCCCCAAAGCTTCCCCCCCTACGCCCAAGAGCGGCTAATCTTTAAAATTTATCTATCTATCAAATCAAAATTATCTCTTTAATGACCTCATACAACGTACAAAATATATAGATACATTTCACCGAAACAACATGGCCTCCAAGTGCATGGGGGGGCCCTCTCTCTCTCCCTTATTATTACCCCCCAAAGTTTGCCCCCTCCCCCCCAAAGGGCAACATTAACTATCTATCTATCAATCTAATTATCTCGTTAATGACCTAAAATAAAAAGTACAAAATATATAGATACATTTCACCAAAACAACATGGCGTCCAAGGCATCGTGCCTCTCTTTTCTCCCTTTCGTTTTAAACCCCCGGGTTTTCCCCCCCTACGCCCAAAGGGGCCCTAATCTTTAAAACTATCTACTATCAATCAAATTATCTCTTTAAATGCCCTCATAAAAAGTACTAAAATAATAAAAAACATTTAAACCAAAAACAACAGGCGTCCAAGTGCATCGGGCCTCTCTCTACCTCATTTAACCCCCAACTTCGCCCCCTAGCCCAAGAGGGGGCTAATCATTAACATCTATCTATCATCTAATTATCTCTTTTAATGCCCTATAAAAACGTATAAATATATAAAACATTTCCCCCGAAACAACTGGCCTCCAAGTGATCGTGGCTCCCCTCTCTACCTCAGTATTAACCCCCAACTTCGGCCCCCTACCCCCAAAAGGGGTAATCATTAACTATCTATCTACAATCTAATTACTCGTTATGACTCATACAACGAAACAAAATATATAGATACATTCACCGAAAAAAACAGGGGGTTCCAAGTGCACGGGGCCCCTCTCTTCTACCCATTATTAACCCCCAAAAGCTTCCCCCCTACGCCCAAGGGGCGGCTAATTTTAAAACTATCACCCTATCAATCTAATTATTCGTTAATGACCCCCTAAAACGTATAAATATATAGATACATTTCACCGAAAAAAACTTTGGCCTCCAAGTGCATCGTGGCCTCTCTCTAACCTCAGTATTAACCCCAACCCTTCGCCCCCCCCTAGGGCCCAAAGAGCGGCTAACCCTTAACTATTTTATCTATCAATCAAATTTATCTCTTTAATTTACCTCATAAAAACGTACTAAAAAAAATAGTTTACATTTCCCGAAAAAACCATGGCCCCCAAGTGCACGTGGCCCTCTCTCTACCTCAGTTTTAACCTCCAAGCTTCCCCCCTACCCCAAAGGGAAATCATTAACTATCTATCTATCAACCCAAATTTTATCCTTTAAATGCCCCTAAACCCAAAAGTACTAAAATATAAAAACTTTTTCCCCGAAAAAAACGGGCCCTTTCCAAAGTGCATCGTCCCCCCTCTCTCTTCCCTCAGTTTTAAACCTCCAAGCTTCGCCCCCTACGCCCAAAAAGCGGCAAATCTTTAAACTATCTATCTAAAATCTAATTACTCTTTAAAATGACCTCATCAACGTACTAAATATATAGATACATTTCACCGAAACAACATGGCCCCCAAAGTCCCATCGTGGCCTCTCTCCCCTACCTCAGTTTTTACCCCAAGTTTCCCCCCCAACCCCCAAGAAGCGGCTAATCAAACTATCTATCTATCAATCTAATTACTCGTTAATGACCTCATACAACGTACTAAAATATGGGAAACTTTTTCCCCGGGAAAAAAAACATGGCCCCCAAGGGCCCTCGTGGCCTCTCTCTCTACCCAGTTTTAAACCTCCAAGCTTCCCCCCCTACGCCCAAGAGGGGCTAATCATTAACTTCTATCTATCAATCTAATTATCTCTTAATGCCCTTTCATACAACGAAATAAATATATAGATCATTTCCCCGGGAAAAAAATGGCCCCAATGCATCGTGGCCTTTTCTCTCAACTCAGATTAACCTCCAAGTTTCGCCCCCTACCCCCAAGAGCGGTTTAATAATTAACTATCTATCTATAAATCTAATTTATTTTTTTTAATGCCCTCAAAACAACGTACTAAATATATAGATACATTTCCCCGAAACAACATGGCCTCCAAGTGCATCGTGGCCTCTCCTTCCCTAGTTTTTAACCTCCAAGCTTCCCCCCCTTACCCCCCGGGCCGGCTTTTCTTTAAAACAAACTATCTATCAATCTAATTTCTCGTTAATGCCCCTCATAAAAACGTACTAAATATATAGAACTTTCCCCAAAAACAACATGGCCCCCAAATTTGCATCGTGGTTTCTCTCTTCCCTTTCAGTATTAACCCCCAAAGTTCGCCCCCCTACGCCCAAGAGCGGCAAATCATTAACATCTATCTTTTCCAAACAAAATTTTTCTGGGTTAATGACCTCATCCCAAACGTGCTAAATATATAGATCCCTTTCCCACCAAAAACAACTGGCCTCCAAGGCATGTGGCCTCTCTCTCTCCTCAGTTTTAAACCTCCAATTTTTCCCCCCCTACCCCCAAGGGGCTAATCATTAACTATCTTTATAAATCTAATTATCTTAATTAATGACCTCATAAAAACTACAAAAATTTAAAAAACATTTCCCCGAAACAACTTTGGCGTCCAAGTGCTCGTGGCCTCTTTTCTCAAACCCAGTTTTAACCTCCAACTTCGCCCCCTACCCCCAAGAGCGGCTAATAAATTAAACCTATCTATCTATCAATCAAATTTTATCCTTTAAGACCCATACAACGTGCAAAATATATAAAAAATTTTCACCGAAACAACATGGCCCCCAAAGGGTGCGTCGTGGCCTCTCCCCTCTACCTCAGTATTAACCCCCCAAGTTTCCCCCTCTAGGGGCCCAAAAAGGGGCAAATCATTAACTATCTTCTATAAAAATCTAATTATCTCGTTAATGCCCTTTCATAAAAAGTCCCTAAATATATAGTTTACTTTTCACCGCAACAACAGGGCGCCCAAAGTGCATCTTTGGGCCTCTCTCTTTTACCTCAGTTTTAACCCCCAAGCTTCGCCCCCTACGCCCAAGACGGCTAATCTTTAAACCCATCTATTTTCAACTAATTATCTCTTTAACCCCCTTTCAAAACAAGGGACAAATAAAAAGAAACTTTTCCCAAAAACAACAGGGGCGCCCAAGTGCACGTGGCCTTCTCTCTACCCCCCAGTTTTAAACCCCCAAGGGCTTCCCCCCCCTACCCCCAAAGAGGGGGCTAATCATTAACATCTATCTATCAATCAAATTATCCGTTAAGACCTCAAAAAAAACGTACTAAATATAGAAAACATTTCACCGAAAAAAGGGCCCGGTCCAATGAAATCGTGGCCTCTCTCTTCCCTTTCAGTTTTAACCCTCCAAGTTTCCCCCCCTCGCCCAAGAGCGGCTAATCTTTAACTATCTATCACCAATCAAAATTATCTCGTTAATTACCCATACACGTACAAATATATGATCATTTCCCCGAAAAAACATGGCCTCCAAGTGCATCGTGGCCTCTCTCTCTCCCCTCAGTATTAACCCCCAAAGTTTTCCCCCCCCTTACCCCCAAGAGGGGCAAACATTAACTATCTATCTATCAATCAAATTTATTCGTTAATGACCTCATCCCAACGTACAAAAATATATAAAACATTTCCCCGAAACAACAGGCGCCCCAAGGCATCGTGGCCTCTCTCTCTACCTCAGTTTTAAACCTCCAACCTTCCCCCCCAAACGCCCAAGAGCGGTTTAATCATTAACTATCAAATCTATCAATCAAATTATTCGTTAATGCCCTCTAAAAAGTACAAAATATATAGATACATTTCCCCCGGGGAAACAACTGGCCCCCAAATTGAAATCTGGCCTCTTTTTACCTCAGTTTTAAACCTCCAACTTCCCCCCCCTGCCCAGAGCGGCAATCTTTAACTATTTTTAATCTATAAATCAAATTTATCTCGTTAATGACCTCATAAAAACGTACTAAATTTAGATACATTTCCCCCAAAACCCAAAAATGGCCCCCCAAGTGCTCGTGGCCTCTCCCCCTTTTACCTCAGTATTAACCCCCAAGTTTCCCCCCCCCTACGCCCAAGAGGGGCTAATCTTTAACTATCTATCTTAAATCAAATTTAAATTCTTTTAATGCCTCATAAAAACGTACTAAATTTTAAGATACATTTCACCAAAAAACAACAGGGGCCTCCAAGTCCCATCGGGCCTCTCTCTCTACCCTCAGTAAACCCCAAGCTTCCCCTCCTACGCCCAAGAGCGGCTAATCTTTAAACTATCTTTTCTATAACCCTAATTATCTCGTTAATGACCTAAAAATACAACGTACAAAAATATATAATAAAATTTAAACCCGAAAAAAACCCTGGGTCCAAGTGCATCGTGGATCTCTCTACCTAATTTTTCCCTCCAAGTTTCCCCCCCCACGCCCAAGAGGGGCAAATAAATTAACTATCTATCTATCTATAAATCTAATTATCTCGTTAATGACCTCATAAAACGTACTAAATATATGAACTTTAAAAACCAAAAAACCGGGCCCTCCGTGCATCGGGGGCCCTTTTCCTCTTTCTTTTTCCTTTTTTCAAATTATTAACCCCCAAAGCTTCCCCCCCCCTACCCCCAAGAGCGGCAAATCATTAACTATCTATTTCAATCTAATTACCCTCGTTAATGACCTCAAAAACAACGTACAAAATATATAGATCATTTCCCCGAAAAAAAAAGGGGCCTCCAAGTCATCGTGGCCTCTCTTTCTACCTCAGAAATTAAACCCCCAAAGCTTCCCCCCCTACCCCCCCAAGAGGGGCTAATCTTTAAACTATCTATCTAAAAAATCTAATTTTTCCCCGTTAATGACCTCATAAAACCCCTACAAAAATATATAGATACATTTCACCAAAAAACAAAACCCCTCCAAGTGATCGGGGGCCCCCTTTTTCTACCTCGGGTTTTAAAACCCCAAGTTTGGGCCCCCTACGCCCAGAGCGGTTTAATCATTAACTATTTTATCTATCTATCAATCAAATTATCTCGTTAATGCCCTCAAAAACGTAAAAAATATATAGTTTTACTTTTCACCGAAAAAAAATGGCCTCCAAGTGCATCGGGCCTCTCTCTCAAACCTCAGTTTTAAACCTCCAAGCTTCGACCCCTACGCCCAAGGCGGCTAACATTAACTATCTATTTTATCAATCAAATTATTCGTTAAGACCTCATACAACGTACTAAATATAAAATTTACTTTTTCACCGAAACAACAGGCCCTCCAAGTGCTCGGGGCCCTTTCTTTTACCTCAGTTTTAAACCCCTCCAAGCTTCGCCCCCCTACGCCCAAGACGGCAAATTTCATTAACTATCTATCTATCATAAATTAATTATCCGTTAATGACCTCTAAAAACGTACAAAAATATATAGTTTAACTTTTCACCGAAACAAATGGCCCCAAGTGCATCGGGGGCTCTCTCTCTACCTCGTATTAACCCCCAAACCCTTCGCCCCCTACCCCCCCAAGAGCGGCTAATCATTAAACTATCTATTTTATAAATCAAAATTATCTCGTTAATGCCCTCATACAACGTACTAAATATATAGATACATTTCACCGAAACAACATGGCGTCCAAGGCATCGGGGCCCTCTCTCTCTACCCCGTTTAACCCCCAAGTTTTCGCCCCCTACGCCCAAGAGCGGCTAATCTTTAAAAACTATCTATCTATCAATCAAATTACCCTCGTTAATGCCTCATAAAACGTACAAAATATATAGTTTACTTTTTCACCAAAACAACATGGCGCCCAAAGGGTGCATCGTGGCCTCTCCCCTCCTACCTCAGATTAACCCCCCAAGTTTCCCCCCCAAACCCCCAAAGAGCGGTAATCTTAAAATTTTCTATCTATCAATCAAATTATCTCTTTAATGACCCCCATACAATTACTAAATATATAGTACTTTTCCCCGAAAAAACATGGCGTCCAATTTGAAATTCGTGGGCCTCTCTCTCTCTACTCAGTTTTAAAACCCTCCAAGCTTGGGCCCCCTACGAAAAAGAGCGGCAAATCTTTTAACTATCTTTTCTATCAATCTAATTATTTCTTTAAAATAAACCCCCCATACAAGTACAAAATATATAGAAAACTTTTCACCGAAAAAAACATGGCGTCCAAGGTGCATCGTGGCCTCTCTCTACCTCAGTATTAACCCCCCAAGCATTTGGGCCCCCTACGCCCAAGAGGGGCAAATCATTAAAATCTATCTATCATTAATTTCTCGTTAATGCCTCATAAAACGTATAAAAATGATCCCTTTCCCCGAAAAAACCCGGGCCCCAAAGTGAAATCGTGGCCTCTCTCCTCTTTTCCCTCATTTTAAACCCCCAATTTCCCGCCCTCCCCCCCAAGGGGGGCTAATCTTTAAAATATTATTTCATTAATTATCTCGTTAATGACCTCATACAACGTACAAAATATATAATAATTTAAACCAAAACAACATGGGTCCAAGTGAAATCGTGGCCTCTCTCTCCCTTTCAGTATTAACCCCCCAAAGCTTCCCCCCCTACCCCCAAGAGGGGCTAATCTTAAAATACCCATCAAACCCAATCAAATTTATCTCTTTAAGACCTCATAAAAAATTTTTACAAAATATATAGATACTTTTTCACCGAAAAAACTTTCCCTTTCCAAGTGCATCGGGGCCCTTTTTTCTTACCTCAGTTTTAACCTCCAAGCTTCGCCCCCCCTACCCCCAAAGGAGCGGCTAATCATTAACTATTATCTATCAATCTAATTATCTCGTTAAGACCTCATACAACGTACAAAATTATATAAAAAAATTTTTTAACTTTTTTCCACCCGAAAAAAAACAGGGGCGTCCAAGTGCATCGTGGCCTCCCCTTCTCCCCTACCTCAGTATTAACCTCCAAGTTTTCGCCCCCTCGCCCAAGAGGGTAATCTTTAAAACTATCTATCTTCAATTATTATCTCTTTTAATGACCTCATACAACGTACTAATATATAGAAAAATTTCCCCGGAAAACAACAGGGGCCCCAAAGGGTGCATCGTGGCCTCTCTTTTCTCCCCAAAGTTTTAAAACCTCCAAGCTTCGCCCCCAAACCCCCAAAGAGGGGCTAATCTTAACTATCAAAATCTTTCAATCAAATTACCCGGGTTAAGGGAACCTCATAAAAACGTATTTAAATTTAGATACATTTAAACCGAAAAAACAGGGCGCCCCAAGGGGATCGGGCCTCTTCCCCTCTACCTCAAAATTAAAACCTCCAAGCTTCCCCCCCTACCCCCAAAGGCGCTAATCAAAACTATCTATCTTTTAATTTAAATTTTTCCCCTTTAAATGCCCTCAAAAAAGTAAAAATATTTCTCTTCCCAAATTTGCTGTTTTTTAAATTTCCTGGTTATTTTTTGCCGCGTACATGTGTGAACAGGGAAAATATCTAGTACACAAATAAAATTATCATTTTTTATTCTCTTTCGTAACTTGACCTAATTCTTTTTTCGTCATCTGCTGAGTATAGACTAATATGCTTTTCCCTCATTCGGTGTGATTATGCCTTTGATTTTTTAAAAAATTTTGGGCCACTATTGTTGAAAGAGGGGCTAGCAAAAAATTTTTTTTTTTTTATTTTTTTTTTTTTTTTATTAAACGTTTTATCCTGTTAAATTTATAAAAAATGATTTAAAAAGGAGGACAACTAAAAAAATTTCAATTACTAGATGCAGCCCCAAACAATGGCCCTGCTTTTAAGTAAATTTTTTGAAATAGTAATATTACAAAAACAACCCTTTAAAAAACACAAAAATTTTTGGAAAAAAATAAAAAGGAAAATTAAAATGAAAATTATTAATTAATGAATCAAATATAAAAAAAAAAACTAAAGGGGGCTACCCCCCCGAAACCCGGCACCGCCTTCAAAAGACAAATTTTTTTAAAATTAAAACAGTAAAAACTAAAAAGTTTGGAGGGTTGGGAACCCTTTCCTCCCCCCATTATTTTCCTTTTCTATAGGATAATTATGTGTCCTTATTTACACTCAACTCTTTGGGGTCCCTGATATTACAAAGAAATCTATCAGGGGCCCCAAAATTAAAAATCATTTCGATTAAACTCTGACTAAATCTTTCACCCAATCTTTCATCGCAAAAAAACCCCAACCATTCAATCATTTAATCAGAAAACCCCGGGGTTTTGCGGGTTAGGTTCCCAAATAAAACCCCCAAAATCATTCGGAAAATTAATTAATTTTTCCAATCAATCAAGCTTTTAAATTTAAACCCAAAACAAGTGTTACCAAAAAACCCAAAAAAATCAATCTTTAAATCAGGTTTAAATCCATCGGGCGACATTTAATCAGCCCAACATGGGGTTAAATCTTTTTAAACCCCCAAATCAATTTTTAAAATCAGAGAATTAACCCTTCATTCAAATTAAAATTAATAAAGTAAACACGTATTGGGCCAAATTTTAAACCACCAACCCTGGTAATCGGTTAATAATTTCCATCAATCAATCATTTAATTAGTGAATCCATCAATCCGTGAATCATAGTCAATAAATGTAAATCTCCTACTATCTGTTAACATATTGTAGCGGTACACACTACTTTACCCCTTTCTATAGTACGTTTTCTTGCGAGTTGAACACATATTGTTCTCTTCGAGAGCGGAGTTCTTTTGTATGCCAGCTAATTGAATTCTGTGTAATATCAGATTCCAAGGAGCATCACGCCCGATGATTGAAAATAGGATTAGACTAGAATGTCATAAAAATATTTAATTAATAAAGTAATAAATAAGTTTATCCAACACAATCATTAACTCTTAAAATATTATTAAAATAAAAAATCAAATGCTATTATAAAAATGTATTATTTTTTTGGTAAGTTTTATCCACTTTGAATGAAAAAAATTGGTCATCATTTACGATTTACTTAAAACCGTAAATGATGTCCGATTTTTTTCATTCAATGTGGATAAAACTTACAAAAAATCTTACATTTTTGTAATAGCATTTTAATTTTAATTATGATTTCAAGAGTTAATAATTGTATTGTATAAACTTATTTATTACTCTATTAATTTAATATTTTTATGACATCCTAGTCTAATCCTATTGTCAATCATCGGGCGTGATGCTCCTTGGAATCTGAAATTGTATAGGATTCAATTAGCTGACATACAAAAGAACTCCGCTTTCGAATAGAACAATGTGTGTCTACTCGTAAGTAAACGTACTATAGTGTAAATCATTTTGTATTTGCTAATCAATATATATTATTCTCATATTCGTTCCTTCGTTCATCATATTATTCTGAATGGACTCACTCACGCCATGTTTGTGTAATAATGAAACTACTCGATTTAGCCTGAATTATACTTAAACTTGATAAAATTAAATGAATTGGAAGTGATATTATATCAGTGGGTTACCAAACTTGAGCAAAACTCTGACCCCGCTCTGACCTAAATCTAATATCACTAGATAAAGCCTTTTGAATACCAGTCACGCCTATTAAATCATTGACATTTGACAGTTTACCTTCGTTCTACGATTGGATTCCTTCGTACATAATTAATTACTGTTTAGCGTGACATTTGACAGTTTGTGGGTGCACTCGCACTCACGCACTCACGCACTCACGCACTCACGCACTCACGCACTCACGCACTCACGCTTGATTCCCGAACTAACTTTCTATTTCTTTTTCTTGCAAGGTTAACCGTCGCATTTTAAAATTATTTTGAAATATAAAAATTAAAGGTTTGAAATTTTGACCCCAAACAATTATTATTCTCTTTCAATACAATTTAATCCTTTCCAGAACCAATGTATATTTTGAGGTTTTAAATTCGACTTTTCTGTCATTAATTAATTTAAAATTTAAACTAATTCAATTGCTAAAATATGAATTGTTATAATATCTATTGTTGCTGTGAATTTAAAATCAAACGTAGAGCTTAGACGTTCTAATGATTCGGATTCGTCCGCGGTGGCACACGATCAGGGCGCTGGTCCGAAGCGTGTGACTCTACGAGGACGTGGGTTCGTATCCCGCAGTCTTTTGTAATCGTCCTTCAACCTCATATATCACCACTCATTGTCTCGAATAGCATAGAGACGTTAAGAAACTGAAATCATCATAAAAAGAGCGTATCAACCGTTAGGTCATAATGCGCCACACTATCCTAGGGGATGTGGGGAGGAAGGGCCCATGCTGGTCAGAACCAGCCACGGGTAAAGCCGGAGCAAAGGGAGGAATTTCACATCTTGGTCGTCATCAAGGGGATGGGGAGAAGTCTCCGAAGACGACCGCCAGAGCTCGCCTCTAATTTCAGGGAGAACTCCCCTACTTACTAGCTGATGTTTGCTAAATGGACTCTTATCTCTTTCCTTGCCTCTTACGCTCAGCTGAGCCATGCTCTGGGCCAGAATCTACCCCGGGCCCAGACAGGGGTGCCAGAGCTCGCCTCTAGTTCCAGGGAGAACTCCCCTACTTACTGGGCCAGACTCTACCCTGGCCCAGACGAGGTGCCAGAGCTCGCCTCTAGTTCCAGGGAGTACTCCCCTACTTACTGGGCCAGACTCTACCCGGGCCCAGACGAGGTGCCAGAGCTCGCCTCTAGTTCCAGTGAGTACTCCCCTACATACTGGGCCAGACTCTACCCGGGCCCAGACGGCATCATCTTAATGCGCGTGTTGAAAGGCCGCGTGTCTGGTATCTCCAGCTGTCAATCAGCTGTTCGTGTTAACACTACCTGTGTTTACTCGTCCCTGATGAGTAAGAGCCCGGGAGCGATAACATACAACTCCGGACTATGTGGGTTAGAAGGTGAAGGTAGAGAGGAGGATAGAAGGGGGGACACTTATAACGATGAACAATTTCTACATTTCTCGTGGGAAAACTGTCCAACTGCAGTGGTTAATTGACATTGAAAAATAGTGGTGTGCTATCATGCCTACCAAAAAACCATCAACAACAATGCACATTTAAACATTTCAAACTCACTCACCACTCACTCACACACTCATACACTCACTCACTCACTCACTCACTCACTCACTCACTACTAACTAACTCACACACTCACTCACTCACTGGGGATGCACAGTTACAGGGGTGGGATGCACAGTTACAGGGGTAGGATGCACAGTTCTGGGAGCAGATGCACAGTTACAGGGGTAGGATGCACAGTTACAGGGGAGGATGCACAGTAACAGGGGTAGGATGCACAGATCCAGGGAGCAGATGCACAGTTACAGGGGCAGGATGCACAGTACAGGGGTAGGATGCACAGTTACAGGGGTAGGATGCACAGTTACAGGGGTAGGATGCACAGTTACAGGGAGCAGATGCACAGTAAAAGGGAAGGATGCACAGATCCAGGGAGCAGATGCTCAGTTACAGGGGGAGGATGCACAGATCCATGGAGCAGATGCACAGTTACAGGGGTAGGACGCACAGTTACAGGGGTAGGATGCACAGTAACAGGGGTAGGATGCACAGATCCAGGGTAGGATGCACAGTTACAGGGGTAGGTTACAGGGGTAGGATGCACAGTTACAGGGGTAGGATGCACAGTAACAGGGTAGGATGCACAGTTACAGGGGAAGGATGCACAGTTACAGGGGTAGGATGCACAGTTACAGGGGTAGGATGCACAGATCCAGGAGCAGATGCACAGTAACAGGGGTAGGATGCACAGATCCAGGGAGCAGATGCACAGTTACAGGGGTAGGATGCTCAGTTACAGGGAGCAGATGCTCAGTTACAGGGGTAGGATGCACAGATCCAGGGAGCAGATGCACAGTTACAGGGTAGGATGCACAGTAACAGGGGTAGGATGCACAGTTACAGGGGTAGGATGCAAAGATCCAGGGAGCAGATGCACAGTAAAAAGGGTAGGATGCACAGTTACAGGGAGCAGATGCACAGTTACAGGGGTAGGATGCACAGTTACAGGGGAGGATGCACAGATCCAGGGAGCAGATGCACAGTTACAGGGGTAGGATGCACAGTTACAGGGGTAGGATGCTCAGTTACAGGGGTAGGATGCACAGATCCAGGGAGCAGATGCACAGTTACAGGGGTAGGATGCACAGTTACAGGGGTAGGATGCACAGTTACAGGGGTAGGATGCACAGTTACAGGGGTAGGATGCACAGTTACAGGGGTAGGATGCACAGTTACAGGGGTAGGATGCTTTGCTATTGCACTGTTTCTTGTGGATGGCCAGGATTATTAATTAGTTGATAACTCTAACAAAATAATATAATGTATTCTTTAGAGTTTAGAGACTTCTAGAATTGTTTTTTTTGTAAGTCTGTGGCCTTTTTTTACAAATGGCAAATTTAAACAATTGCTATTGATGGTTCAAAAATTTCATAATTTTATTTCTTATGAGTTTGAATTGCAACGGATTTTGCTCATTTTGTTAGCTATTCTAAGTTAACTGGTCACGGATGACTGTTAAAAATTTCAGCTCAATCTGTTTGGTCGTTCGGACGTCTGGGACCGAACAGACAAATTAATCAGGACGAAGGCCCGTCCGACTTGCGTTGTCGCGTTCGCTGCGCTCACTCATCTAATAAATATTTTTTATTTTAGTTTTTATTTTTGCTGATTTTTCTTTCTTTTTTTCCCTTTTCTTTGCTCCCCCCCCTTTTCTTTTTATTTTTGGTTCATTAATTAATTGCCCTTCAGGCTGGGATTTGTGTTCTCTTTGCTTTTCCAGCCTGTCAACCCTTCTCCAATCTCATTGCATATCCTTTTTTAATTTGTTACTAAAAGTATTGTGTTTTTACTTTTAACTTATTGTTGTAATATTAGTATTTCAAATATTTACTTAACTCTCGTTCACTGTTGTGTCTGCATTATGTAACTAGTTCAGTTCAGTTCAGAAAAATGAAAAAATAGATACATGATGCATATAGTATAGTTTACAAAATTAAAGTTAGGGCCTACATGATTAATAGATTTCTACTCAAAGAAGAGCATCATAGAGAGAAGCCCACATAAGCACAGTGCTCTTGTGTGGCCAGTTACAAGACATTGACACACAAAAATAATTTATTAATTGCAAGCTATTAAACTAATATATTATGTATAATATGAAAAAATATGCATGGAAGCAATTTATATGGTAAAAATTCTTAATGTTGATTTATTTTTTACCTGGATCCAGGTACCTAATGCTAGACAGATTTTTTTTTTTTTTTAAATCTAGACTTGAGACTAAGTTAATTGTTGTGCAATCCTTCTCCAAAGAGCCATTTCTTCACGATATTTTTGAAAGTATATAGAAAATAAGCTAAACATTTTTCAGAATTTTAGATTTATTCAGTTGTCCTCCTTTGTAAATCGTTTTTAACTGAATAAATAAATAAAATAACAACAACAACAAACCAGACTGCTGCTCGATGCCATTGTTTCCCGCATATATCATTAATTTTATGATAAAGGACATTTCGTCACCAACTGTGTAGTGGTGATGTAATATGCCGACGATACACTGTGTATATCATCTCTGACAAACAAACTAAGCAAAGCAATACAATTGTTGAATTATGACCTGAAAACCATCATGACATACCTATTAAAGCTAATAAATTGAAATGTCACCCAGATAAATCAAACTGCATACTGATCACTAGCTCATCTGCAAAGAGGGACCAACTACTGCAAGATAATACCAGCAAAGTAAACATTGAAGAAAAAATGTTGTTTTTCAAGACCATTTTAAGTAAGTCTTGGTAGTCATGGTAGATTTACTAAATTTCAAAGAACATATCAGTTACAATATCTAAGAAAATTGCTAAAAACTGGGTTTATGAGAAGAAACTGTTGGAAGTTGTCAAAGTGGGTGCTTCGATTAGTTTATAACACCATTGTAGCTCCACACTTCCATAATAATTGTCCTACCATTCTGATGGACATAAATAAAAGTGACCTTGATGTTCTCCAAAAACTTCAAAACCAAGGTATGAGGGCAACTCTACAATGTCACAAACTAACACAGAGTTGACATGCTCGAGCAACTTCAGTGGTGAACAGACCCTACAAAAAGTTTTGTGTTTCATTCAAGAGTACTCATACTTTTCAGAGTTCTACAAACACAATAATGATGTGCATGATCACTAGATATGCTCAAGATTTCTACATGCCTAGTCAAAATAAGTGCTGTGGGCAAAAATCCCTGTTTGTGAATGGATTAAAAAATTCAACGATTTACCTAAAGATCTAAAACTGTTGATGGTTAATAAGTCAAACTTTAAAAGTGATTTACAAAAGTGGGTTCAAACTAAGTTTCCACTTGTCCAAAGAAAATATACCAAGATATGTACAACCAGGAAAAAATAGCAGAGACTTAAAGTCTAAAGCTGCTAAACAGAAGCAAATACTACTGCTACTACTCCAACGAAGTGTATAATAGTATCCTTGCTCCTATTACTACTTCTCTTGTCGGTGATATTGTGAAAAACATCAAGCCTAATCAGTAATCACATCAAGTAATTGCGCAACATGTTCAATGTTCCCGCACTTAGCCCAAAGACTTCAGACAAAGTTTATCTCTATCGACTAGTAGATTGCTCTTTTTTTGAGGTCTTTGGTCAAACCCACGCGGTCGGTCGGTGACGCAACGCCAAGCCAACACTTAAAATGGCGTCATTTTGCCTCGATATTTTTCCTTCAACATTACGGTAAGTAATTATCTTTATATTATACTAATTACACTACTTCTCTTCAAAAATCTGACATACAAATATCTCTATGTCTGTTTTTTTCTTCCTAGGAGTGTTAAAATGCTGGTTTTTCCCAAGTCACAACCGAGGCCTTGCAACGAACGCTTCTTCAAGGCGGACAGCCAACATCTTTGGATTTGCCTGCGGTAAGTGGTTTTAATTGACTTTGTTTAATTGTGGCTCAGTCTAGGGGCAGATTATAGGCCTATTAAGCATTTATCGTTATAAACTACCTAGGGCTGTAGGCCCTAGGCCTAGGGCTAACCCTAGATCCTGGGCATTGTGTGGGCCTAGGCCTAGCCCTAACCCCGAAGGGATACTAGGCCTCCTAGCCCTAGCCCTAGGCCTAGGCCTAGCTAGGCCCTATTTCATAGGCTATTGAATAACCAGTAGGGCCTAGGCCCTAGGCCTAGGCTATAGAGGGATTGGATACACAAAGGCTAGGCCTAGCCTACACAAAGCCCGTAACTTAACTTGTTCGGTGGAGGGGAGGATAGGCCTAGCTAGGCTTAGGGCCCTAGCCCGAGGCCTACTTCTTCGGCTAGGGGCGTCCAACTTTTATATATAGCCTAGGCCTACACTGTAACGGAAAGGATTTCGGGTGCGCTCTTATCGATTATATCCTAGAACTAGTGCGGCGCACTGTAGCCAGCGGAAAGACCGGCTAACCTAACGAAAGTACACCTTTGTTGTTGTTGTTGGTATTGGTATTGGTATTTCATCTCCTACAATTGACTATTAGTCGGTGGTAGGTTTGTTTCCTCCTCCTTCCTTCCTTCCTTCTTATCATCGTCCCTCTAGCACGTTGTCACGTTCTTTTAATTAATGATCTTTCATTCCATTGTTGTTGTTGTTGTTGATTCCTCCTACTGCTGACCAATGTCGGTGGTAGGTTCATTTTCTTTTTCATTTCACGCCTATTTGTCTCCCCTTCTTCCATTTTTCTTCCCTTTGTTCCTTTTTCAGTTTATTGCTCTTCCTCTTCACTCTGAAGCGGTTCTCGTTGGCAGTTGTTTCAGCCTATTTTAAAATGATTTTACTGTTTTTTCCCCTATTTCCCCTTCTTCACCCCACCCCTTCACAACTGCCCTTGCTAAAAAGGAGAACTTCCCCACATCTTGTTCCAGGTTTCCCTTTCATATTTCCATGTTTTGCACCCTACATTAAAAGTACTTTTTTTAAAGATTTATTTAGTTCCCCCCAACCTTCGTTATTTTTTGAATCTGTACAATTTTCCCCAATCTTATTTGTCTTCTGTCCTCTAGTTTATCCCCCCCAGTTCATTTATCTTCCCACCCCCAGTGAATTTTCGTATGATCTTTCAATCCTACCTTTTTTCTATCTTTTCGCCATTTAACCCTTTGTTCATCACCCCCAAATTTCCCCTTTTTTGCACAGCCTTTTGCCATTTTTCCCCTTTTCCCTGTGGGGCCCCCAGACACTCCTGCATATTCTAGTGTGGGCCCACTAATGTTTTGTATGTTTTGACCTTTGGGTCCCTACTGGCCCCTTTAGGGGTCTCATACAAAGTTCATACCCAAAAACCCCCTTTTTGTTACGTTCTTCACATGCTCCTCCCATTTAGTTTGCATGAACCCAAACCCCCCGGGTATTTGAGGATTCTACCCTTTAGCTTCTTCCCAACAAGGAAACCCTTTCCCTTCCCTTATCCCCCCCCCAACCCCTTGAAATTGTGTACCAAACAACTGCCCCGTTTTTTTAGATCGCTTAGCGGGAAGGTCTTTGGGCGGGAAGGGGGAAGGGGGGTTTGGGGGGCGGGCCCCCAACAATGCGCCGCAGGCGAAAAATTTTGAGGTCAAGTTTTAAAAGAGCGTTTGGGCGTTTTAGGAAACATAGCGGGCTTAATTCGTACTGAAAAACTTCAGTATTTATACCGTGAAAATCGTAAACCACTTGCAATAAATAAAATAAAAACACTGAGGTACAAACATAGCGCCGCATCAACAAAAAGCCCCAAAGATTTGTTCGGATCGCGTCTTACAATAATGTTCTGGCTGTTACTAGGGATGACGAAACCCGACTTTTTTACACCCGGGTACCCGTCCACATTACACGCGGGTTACCTGGGTAGTTAAAAACAAAAAAATCGCTGTGGGGGTGTCTAATGAACTGTGAAGAAACGCGCACAAATTTTTTCCCCACCAAAAAAATTATAGTAATATCCAAAGTAATGCTGTTCTATAAACAATGACGTGCCAGATGAAGTAGTATTTCTATAATCCACGAAAGAGGAAACAGCAGCGGGCCGTTAAGATAACACTCACTGTTCGTTGCATCTGCTTTATTTATAACTGTCCCAAGTCAAGTCAATGGTCACGACTCACGATGCTGTTGGCGCGGGGCGTGGGTGGTGGGGGGGGGGGGGACTCGGAATCCCGACGAGGAGTAAACAAGATAAGGAAAGATTTATCACCATGGGTGATAGCTTTTAAGTTTGACTTTTAGCAGATTGAAAAACATAAGTGATGTTGTGGTAATTATTACGCGGTATAATCTCTGGAAGATAGCACAAGTGGTTAGGCAGGAGGGGGTGGGGTGGCATACTCAGGCACACTGCCACAAGTCGGCGGCATGAACGGCGCTCGATTCAAATTCTCGCAAAACGAATTTGAAGCACGTCCATAAACGTTACTCCGCAGAGCCAAATTGTCACTCGCAAAAGGCGAGCGTAGCGAGTGGATTTTCAAGGGTTTGCCACCCCCTATTCCTTGTAAACCTCATTCCATTTTACATTTTCCTATATTCAGGGCTCATAGAATTTCGTATGGTCCATAGTCAAGTATCTCTATTCATACCCTAAGTTTACCTACATCTTCATTGTTTTAATTACCCAATATATGACACAGTCATCTGCAAATAACCTCACTATTGCTCCCTTATCTCCGCCAGATCATTATGTATATATAAATAGGAGTGGTCATAATACGCTTCCTGTGGTACCCCTGACACACACATAACAAAAACTTGTAGAAAATACAGCCAAACCTATTACACACTCCAAAAGCATGAGATCTAAACAAAGGGCTAACGCTCAATCTACCCTTCCACATTGCGCATTCTTAATTCATAAAACGTACAGCTGTCCCATAACAGCATCCTCGAAAAGCTTGCCAAAATAGAATTTTGCGATTATTAATTTAACGTAGTAGTTTATCCAGTTCTTTTTTTGTAATTAATTTAAAACGTAAACATGCAAAATTCATTTTGCCAAGCTTTCGAGTGGATGCTGTTAATGGGACATGTACGTTTATGAATTAGATATGCGCAATTGTCGGAAGGGTAGAGAGCTTGGCCCTTTTTTAGATATCACATTCCTTTTGAGGGTGGGTGTAAGGTTTGGTGTATTCTACAAGTTTTGTTATGGGTGTGATCTTATACTTTTTCAAGTTCCATTACAAAAATTATTGGTTAAAATATAATATTTTATCAAAGTGGATTTAATTTTTTGGTATTAGCAATAACAATAGGATGTTACATTTGATCAGGCCCGGGATTCAAGTACATCCTGGGTATAGGTGGAAACCATGGATATTAATGACGTATAAGGATGGTTAAGTCTTAGGCAACTCACATCCTATTAAAACTTTCCCAGGAACAACAAAACGCACACTAATGTAATTTTACACCTATTTCACTGCACCCACACGATGGGAAGCGATATATCTAGACGCCTTGGACCCACAAGCCATGTAAATCATCAGAAATCAGAAGAATATTGAAAATTTCACAATCTTTGTTTTACATTTTTATTAAAGTGACAGGAGATTGCTGTGAGTTTATTAAAAGTATAAGTGAAAAAGCATTATGCCGTAAATTTTGGAAATAGCCTAGGGACTTCATTACATTGTTTATCTGCATTAGGCTGTAGTAATCAAAACTAGTATTTGTGCGGGCAAGTGTCAAAACAAGGTTGTGCTGGCCCAGGGTTGGCTAGAAAGGCCTAGGGCTGGTCAATACAGTAGTGAAGTATTTATTTATCTAGTCCTATAGCCTAATGGAACTTTCGAACCTACACGGTTGTATTATAAATAATTTTATACAATCCTGGGCCTAGGCCAGGGACGGTTTCTGATTTGTTTATGAGAGGATAATGACACCTTTCTCGTTCACACAAGAAGAAAAATTTTACAATGTCCGCCATTTGTTTACGTACGCACTTTCCCCGGCCTAACTCCTGCTTATACAGTCAACAAGTAGTCAAGTAAACTATGGTTACTGTTGATTTATATGACAAGTGTTTAATGTCTTATTTTAAAACCTTTATTTGGAAGCTTCCCAAACAAACTTTTTCAACTTTTTTTTTCAAAAGAGGACTTAGGCCTATATTTAATTTCTATAACCTTAATGTCCATGTAAAATATGAAACATTGTAGGCCCCAACCGTCTGGCAGAATCGCGGGCCGACGTATTAGATGTTAGCTCAGTTCAGCAGTAGCTAGCAGTAGCTAACATCATTTAAAGGATTTTGAGCATGTTTGAAGACATTTTTTCACAGAAGGGAATGTCGTTACCCAAAAAATTTGGCATGTGTTTCAGGTACCTAAATCCCCTCGATTGTGATAGTTTTTCAAGGTCACATCACGACATGACGGCTGGGTAACACCTCGAAATCACCCCAACCTCTTCTGCCTTGGTGCGATAAGGTGCTTGAGTGTGTAGCGCACCGCGCGTCGGCTGCGGCGCCCTCACGGGCACCAGATGTTACCTCTATTTCATCGACAGTTCCCCCATACCTAAACCCTTTGACTCTGTCTTTGAGGAACTCCATGATCCATCTTATCTACCCATTGGTCTTGATTACCCCTTCTACCTTTTCAATTAGTTTCTTGGTGCGGCACTGTGGAACGCTTTCTCGAAATCTATGAACACCGCTTCTATCACCCCCCCCCCCCTTTGTCCAGTGTTTGTCCTATCTCATTGACCAGACCTAATTAAATTTGGGTTTCGCATGAGTGCCCCCTTCCTGAATCCATGTTGGTCTATCAGTGAGCCAGTTGTTTTCCTTGATCACTTCTTTCATATAGGTCCACCACCAGTCATTTCATCCCCTTGTCCAGTGTTTGTCTATCTCATTGGACCAGTCCTAATAATTGGGTTTCGCACATGAGTGCCCCTTCCTGAATCCATGTGGTATCAGTGGAGACAGTTGTCGCTGATCACTTCTTTTCATATAGTCACCCCACCAGTCTTTCCATCCCCGTGTCCAGTTTGTTCGTCTATCTTCATTGACCAGGGCCTAATAATTGTCGTTGCAATGATGCCCTTCCCTGAATCAATGTTGGCTATCAGTTAGCCAGTTGTGTCCTTGATCACTTCTTTATATAGTCACCACCAGTCTTCCATCCCCTTGTCCAGTGTTTGTCCTATCTCATGACAGCGTTCGGATCATGTAAGCTTGTAGAAACGATTCTATAGAAAGCTCATGAGCTCTCTACGTTATCCAATTCTGTGATCAATTATTCTAAAGTCCGACACGTAACTGTGACATCACTCTCTATAGACAACGATAACTACAGTGACAAATATTTAGCCGTAGAGCAAAAGAACTCGTCGTTACGAGTTGGCACCCTATAGAAAGCCAAATTTACAAATGGCGGACTTGTTTCATATCATACCGCCTCAGCTCTTTATATTTAATTACAATAAAATGAGCATTTAGATGTTATTTGTTACACGCATATTCATAACAAGGTATGAGAACAATAATAAAACTATCTAGGTCAATAAAACTTTACCAAATAATCTTCAAAATGCTCAGTTGTCGTAGGCGGCATAAAGCCGTGGCCTAGGCTAGGCCTAGACCATTACAATACTGTGCGTAAGCTTACATGAAGGCTAGATCTACAACGGACTTAGTCCACCGTGTAGGCCGCATCAATTTAATTCTTTTGTTTTTACTTTTATTTTTTATAAATATAAAGGCCGTACGAAAAATAGTAATTCAAAAAGAATATTTTAAATTTGCCTCCTTGCACAGCTGCTGTGACACAGCCTTCCGAGTTTCCAGCCGTTCAGCCGTGTAATGTTGGCCTGCAACACAAACCTACACCTTTTTTACATGGTGGGTACAGTCCTGTAAAACACTGCGCTAGGGCATTAGGGCCCAGGCCGTAGTAAGTCCCTATTATTTTCTGTAGGGGCCGAATTACGACAGTCATTCACAGTGTTAGGCCTATAGTCAATTTAAGCCGGCAGGTAGGAGTAGTAGTATAGAATAGCTACAGTAGAATAGAGGCTTTGAGATTAGCCCTAGACGCAGGGCTCCGCTAACCTTACTTTTCGCATAAGAATTCGGTTCTAAGAGCCTTGTGGTAGGCTATGCCGGACACACAATCATAAATGGATGGGTTCTCGGGCCCACACAATGGCCTTCGACCTGCAGTTAATTTCATGTCATCCCTATCTAGGACCAGCTAGGGTGCCGTTTCTCAACATTGACGTTAGCTTTGGTGAATGCGATAGGATAGTGCATGTCATTTGTCAACCTAAAAAAGGATTGCCTAGCCATAGGCTAGACTAGCTAAAGATCACTTATCTAAAGCTAGTCTACAGTGCCCCTAGTCTGTAGGCCCTTATTTCTTGCCTTGGAGAACTTATCCCAGCCTTGCACGACAGTTACATAGTTCGACCAAACCCCAGGCCGTAAGCAAGGATCAAACTTCGACCTGCACGCAAACCTATGATCCATACGTACAGCTATCTCTGTTACCGGTACACATTAAAAGAATCCTCTACTACTCGATTAAACAAGACACTGAAGACGTACATGTAATTCAAGACCAATATGACAGACCAGGTTCGGATAACCGGCGAGAAAATGATTTAAATTTTTCAATTTATTCTCCAAACTATTTTAAATCTGATACTTGGTATTAACTTGTACCTTCCATATTTAATGCTAACAATGTACCGTAGGTGATTGCAAGAAACACTGAAGTGAATGGTGCTACAGAATGAAGCTTTCAACTTTTTGCAAGCACTTGTATTGTAAATGTTTAATCCATGTGTAGTACATTTCTTTTAAAATATGGTACCCACCTAGGGCTATGACAATAAGTATAGACTTGACAGCATATCTGCAGTAAGACCAGGTACCTAGGTAGCGCCTACTGTATAGGTACTTATATTTTTGCTTGGATTTTTTTTATATATCTGTATTAAAAACAGAAAATTGTATGATTTTAACCAAGACACTATTTGATTTTGTATGTAGGACTAGTGTTACTAGTATGCCTGCAAGAGGTCCATGCTTATAACTATAAAATATAAGCACAAGTCTAGACCTCAAAATAGTAGTAGCTAGTTATTTAAGGCCTACCACATTTCTAATAAATCTGCATCATGACATTTTCTCCTACTTCTATACAACCATATTGATCTTATTTTAGTATGACAACCACATTAATCAATAAGATATAAAATATGTATTAAAAAACACCCTCCCCTAGATTTCCAAAATGTAAATCTGTTCCGTCACACCCCTTCACAAAGAGTGAAGCAAAATATATAAGATGACATTTCTAACAAATTTCATTGTATTCAGTAAAAACACTACACAAAAATTGTCTGTTTAGGCCTCTAAATGATAATAAAGAAGAGGCAGTATATTTATACAGTCTGAGGCACTTGTGTCAGTGTGTTCATGTGACACACACACACATGCCTAATTATTGTGAATTTGTAAACAAAAATGCACTTGTTTCGTTAGAACTAGTTTCAACATTTCCTCATAAAAAGTATAATAAGACAAGTTTTTATTATACACTGTTATGCTTGCTACGACCCGAATTGAAAACAATTAGTGTAGTTGTCTGAGAAAGTGTCATTACCATACAAAAGCTGATCCTTGATATTTGAAACAGTTTGAGCAACACTGGTAGCTGCTTATTTGTTAACTTAGGCCTACACTAATCTGTGTTCACTTTGTCCTTCCTAGTATGCCTTCCCAAATGGTGGTCTAGAGAAACATGGCCAATCAACATATCTCAAGGGAAGTCTTTCTACAATGTTTGTAGGCTTGTAAGGTTGGCAAACGTATTTTTGCCTGGAATTCGAAAGTATGAACTTGCATAGAAAACATAGGGTTGTGCAAGAAGGCCTACGTGTCTTTATACATCCAATTAAACATTACCTAATAATAATAAAGCTTTTCTAGGATGGGTCAGGGTTGTATCAAACTTGAAAAAAATCGTTGGCTTGTAAATTGTAATCAAGGCTACATATTACTATTATCGCAATGAATAAGAAATAATACAACAGACATTTTTATTATTTTTTTTAATATTTTTTTAATTTGTTATTTATAGTATTATGTTAGAATTATTATTATGATTATGGATTATATATTATTATTATTATTATATTATTATTATTATTATTATTATTAATTATTATTATTATTATTATTATTATTATTATATTATTATTATTATTATTATTATTATATATTTTAACATTTTATTACGTAGGCACGTATATGAAATTTACGTCATCTGTTGGTAGTATTAGAATTTACAGCTTTTTTCATATTTCACTGCCTTGCAATGATTTTTATTTACGATTAACGTGGTACATGGCTGTGAGGTACGATAATTTATCGACGCTACAATAATATGTCGTCGTAATTATTACTCGTACGTCGATAAAGAAGTTTTCTAGTAGAATCGCTTTCTATAGAGAACGTTAGCTAGGTAGTTACGTGATCGCAAAAGTTATCTATTGTAGATAGAGATAAAACGATAGAAATCGTTTTCTATCGTTAATCTCTGGAGTTTTACATGATCGCACTGCAGGCATAATAATTGTGGTTTCGCATGAGTGACCCTTCCTGACCTGTTGGCTATCAGTGAGCCATTGTTTTCCCTTGATCACTTCTTTAATAGTCCACCCACCAGTCTTCATCCCCTTGCCAGTGTTTGTCCTATCTCATGGACCGGCCTAATAATTGTGTTTCGCATTTCGGTGCCCCTTCCTGAATCCATGTTGGCTATCAGTGAGCCAGTTGTTTCCTTGACAATTCTTTTCATATATGTCACCACCAGTCTTTAATCCCCTTGTCAGGGTGTTTGTCATTTATCTCATTGACCAGTCCTAATAATTGTGTTTCGCATGAGTTGCCCTTCACTGAATCCATGTGGCTTCAGTGAGCAGTGTTTTCCTGATCACATTCTTTCATATAGTCACCCACAGTCTTTCCATCCCCTGTCCCCGGGTTTGTCCGATCTCATTGACCAGGCCTAATAATTGTGTTTCGCATGAGTGCCCTTCTTGAATCAGTTGGCTATCAGTGAGCAGTTGTTTTTTCTTGATCATTCTTTAATATAGTACCCACCAGTCTTTCCATTCCTTGTCCAGTGTTGTACCTATTCATTGGACAGGCCTAATATGGTGTTTCGCATGAGTTGCCCATTCCTGAATCCATGTGGCTAAGCAGTGAGCAGTTGTTGATCCTTGATCACTCTTTTATATAGTCATCCCACCAGTCTTTACGTCCCCTTGTCCAGTGTTTGTCCTATCTCATTGACCAGGCCTAATAATTGTGTTTCGCATGAGTGCCCCTTCTGAACCATTGTTGGCAATCAGTGAGCCAGTTGCTTTTCCTTTGATCACTTCTTTATATTAGTCACCCACCAGTCTTTCCGTTCCCCTTGTCAGCTGTTTGTCCTATCTCATTGACCAGGCCTAATAAATTTTTTTTGGTGTGTGGGTTTTTTTTTTCGCATGAGTTGCCCTTCCATGAATCCATGTTGGCTATTCAGTGAGCCAGTTGTTTTCCTTGATCATTTCTTTCATATCAGTCACCCAACCAGTCTTTCCATGAGCTTAGATCCCACTGACGTCAGAGATATTGGCTTCTAGTTCCTAGTTGGTCTTTTCCCCCCCTTGTATGTATTGGGTATTACTATCGCATCACTCCAGTATCTAGGTACTGCCCCCTCCTTTATTGACTTTTCCATCACCACGGTCAAGAGTAAAGGGCCAGTCTCCGGTTATGGCTAATTTCAAAACGTCCCCTGTTACCCATCTGCCCCTGGCGCCTTCCTTTCTTAGGTTAGCAATTATCTAGTTACACCTCCAGTTTAACATCAAAATTTCCTGTCACCTCTCTCTGTTCTTATTATTCTGTCACTTTTTTCCTTTGCTTGATATACCTCAGCCATATAGTAGTTTATTAGTGCATGGCCTTTTTTTATTGTCAGTTATTATTTCCCATATTTCCTTTCAGTGAAGAGCTTTATCCCCTTTTCCCCTTTTCTTGCGCCCTGATGTATTGTACCTTCTGTTCCAGCTACCCTGTGTCTCCTACAACCACCATGTCTTTCATTACCCTTCCACCTTTTGGTTTTCAATAACGTAGATTTAATTGTCCTCTATAACACCTGATACGTTTCTTTCATCCTCAATGTTCTTGTTTTTCTGTATTTGTTATACATTTTTCTGCCTTTTCTCTCATCATTTTAATTTCTCTGTTGTAATATGGTGGATCCCCCACGTTTTGTTTAATTGCCTGTGACGGTACCAATCTATCCCTAGACTTCTTTGACATATTCCTTATAAAATGGTCCCAATAATCGCCTGCTCCCATACTGGGTTCGTTCCATTCTCAAAGTTTTCTCTCATGTATCTCTGATTAGGCCTACTGCCCTGGTCGATATCATTATATCTCATGCATATAGGCCTACTGTTTCCTTATTCTCATACTGTGCTAGTTCATCCTCAGGTCCACTGAAAACTGCTTATTGGTCGCTTAGCCCCTCTTTTATTTTGCTGTACAACCATTTCTCCGTACTAGGCTTCTAATTAACACCACATCCAGGAGATTCAACCCCGTTACTATTTTCCCTAGTGTTCCCGGCACCACTTGTTGCCAAACCTCATTTATTATTCCATTTCATTCTCGGTTCCACCTTGAGCCATATTTTCTGCCCCTCCTCCCATGTTACCTTTGGGAGATTAAGGTCACCTACGCCACCTATGATTGACCTATATCTTTGATCTTTCCTTTAATAATCTTAGCGTTGAGTCGGCCTCAATACTGGTGGTCTTATACACCGCCACTACATTGGTTACTACATTCTCCCTTTAAAATAAGTAGTAACAAGGAAATATAGCAGGTTAACAAGGTGTATAAAGTGGACCCCCCTAAGCCGAAGAAGTGCCCTTGTTTGGATGGGGGGTCCAAGCCTTTTGCGAGTAATGCGTGAAGTTCGTTTGTGTAAATGGAATTTTTTAGGCTTAGGCTAGGGCCTTATGTGGTAAAACAGCGCTTCGCGCTCCGCACCCCCCCCCTACTTCCCCTAACCTTCCGATTCCCTGCCAAAACATCGTAAAAGCTTTGGACCTCCTCCAACCGAACAAGGATTTTAACGAAAGTTCCTTTTCGGTTGAAAGTCCTATAGGCCTAGATACTTATATACTTAGCGGCACTCTTTCGGTTGGGGTCAGTCAACTTTTTAACACTGATTTTTTTCATTAGAAACGAAAAGACAAAAAAACCATGTAGCCCTAAATGATGTAGGTTCATTTTATAATTGCAGTTGTAGGCCTTGGCCTTTAAAAAAATGCACTTGCAAGTTTCATTTCATGCTGTTTTTGGATGAGCGTAGCGAGCGTAGCGAGCGTAGCGAGCGAAGGCGAAGATTCCATTCACTACACTGGAGAAAAAAATCGGAATGTTTTTTTTTTTTTTTTCTTTTTTTTCTTTTTTTTGTATTTTTGTGTGTCTGTGAACACGATTCCGGCTACACCATTACTCCACTTGCGATGAAATTTTATGGAGGTCTATGAAATCTCTGAACGAAGAAACTGCACGGGGGGAAAAATCGATCGAAAAAATTATTTCTCATGAAAATCGCAATTTTACGATTTTTTTCGATTTTGAACAAAATTCTTCGATTTATAACACCTGCATGTTTTGTCCGATTGTAATAATTTTTTTCACACAACCTTTATTTTATGAATTGATATATTCGTGTGAATTTTGAACGATATCGAAAGATAAATTTCTTTAAAAAAATCGCAATTTTTGGAATTTTTTTGATTTTCAAATTTCTTTGGCTTATAGCACCTATATGCTTTATCCGATCGTAATGATTTTTTCACAGAACTTTAATTTCATGAATTTATATATTCGTGTGAAATCTGAGCGCAATCGAAAAATTATTTGTTATGAAAATCGAAATTTTACGATTTTTTTTCTTTTTTTAAATTACGAATAATTAAAAAAATTAAAATTAAAGTTTATTTTTATTTAATTTAAATTAATTTGAAAAAAAATCAACTAAGTTATGATTTTTTCACAGTACAACAGAAAATCCGCCATAACACTTAACAACTCAATGCACCAATTACGCTCATCCAACAACGCGGCGGGACTTAAGCGTTTTCCTAGTATAAACAATTGTTAGTTGAGAGTGACGCGCCTTCCGGCCGATCATACTGAGAATGAGCACCGCCACCGTCACTGCAAGTAACCTTGCAAAACATAACAAAAAATCCTAAAAACCGAAAAATACCTTCAAAACCTTTAACGTCGCTATTTTAAACGAAAGTCCTTTTGAGCCAAAAGTCTTTTCTATTTAAAATAGTGACGTTAAAGGTTTTGTGGGTGTAGTATTTTTAAGTCGAATATGTAAAAAAAAAAAAAAAATGTCTTAAAAATACCTAAAACATACTTTTCTTAAAGTGCTGCGCACAATTGGCATAGCATAAGAGCAACGCAAGCGCAACATAAGAAATATAAAACAAGTGCACCTGGCTGCTTTCACCCAATTCATGTGGGCTAAGCATAGCGTAGGCGGGAAGCGCAGCACAAGAGAGGTCATATTTATAATTTAGCTGCTAACGTAGTTGTGACAAATA
>JAMZAV010012449.1:0-15470 GCA_024449915.1 Sweltsa coloradensis | reverse complement strand
AGTCGTTTCCGTTACTCCAGTCTAGATTTTTTCACCCCTCATTTTTAGAAGTCCCCTCAGGTCCATTACTCCAGTGAGAGTCCATTAAAACCTTAATCACGGTTTTTGCCTGGGTTTCCAGTTACATCCAGTCTAGAGTTTCATCCTCATATTAGAAGTACCAGTCATGTAGTTACATCCAGTGTTAGTCCAGTTAAAATACTTTGAATCACTGGTTATATTGCCAGTCGGTTCCAGTTACATCCAGTCAAGATGTGTACAATGAAAATCTAGACTGGTTGTAACTGGAAACCGACAGGTAATACAAACATATATTTACTTGTTTTTACTGGACTTACACTAGATAGATATAACTGGTAATGACTGGTACTTTAAAAGTACCAGTCATGGCCAGTTATATCCAGTGTAAGTCCAGTAAAAACAAGTTGAATCTCGTTTTGTATTACCTGTCGGTTCCAGTTACAACCAGTCTAGATTTTCATTGTACTAGTCATGTCCCATTACATCCAGTGAAAGCTCAGTGGAAACAAGTATTGATTATTGCTTAGTGGTTTGGGCACTAAGACCTCCTACCGAGTATGTTGTACTCCTGAAGATATGTGACCATCTGTTTGATTGAATCACTTTGTACCAAGAATTGCAGTCTGATTGCTTCAAGATTGAGGAAAAACTTAAGTGTAGCGTGCTTGTTAGTCATATAAAGTATGATAACGTATGTATTTAGGTATTTCTCAATATTTTTCAAATTGTTGATCGTAAGAGAAATAATTATATTCTAATGAACACATTGCAAGATTAATTTCTGAATCATTTAAAAGTCATTTTTGTACAGCGAGGCGTATCCGTTTTATTCAATTTCTTATGATATTAGAACCAGTTTACTGACTAGAATGTTAGAATTTAAAAGTAAAATTGAAGCAATGATAATGAATTAAAGGGCAAAGATAATTTAATTTTTAGTGTTTTCCTTTGGTTCATTGTCTTTGTTTTTGTATAATGTTACTTTCTTTTATTTAGTTCTTAAGTTCTTATTTATGATTTTGCCATTTATTTTTGGTTTTTCATTATTTAGATTATGATATAATCAACACACATAACAAAAACTTGTAGAAATACAGCCAAACCTTACACACTCAAAAGAAATGAGATATTAAAAAAGGGCCAATCTCATCTACCCTTCCACATTTGCGCATTCTTAATTCATAAACGTTCAGTGTCCCATAACAGCATCCTCGAAAAGCTTGACAAAATAGAATTTGCGATTATTAATTTAAACGTAATAGTTCATCCAAGTTCTTTTTTCTAATTAATTTAAACGTAAACATGCAAATTCTATTTTGCCAAGCTTTTCGAGGATGCTGTTATGGGACACTGTACGTTTATGAATTAAGAATGCGCAAATGTGGAAGGGTAGATGAGCTTGGCCCTTTTTTTAGATCTCATTTCTTTTGAGTGTGTAAGGTTTGGCTGTATTTCTACAAGTTTTTGTTGTGTGTGTGATCTCATTACTTTTTCAAGTTCCATTGCAAAATTATTTGTTAAAATATAATAATTTTATCAAAGTTGATTTAATTTCTATGGTATTAGCAATAACAATAGGATGTAAAATATCTAGACCCGGATTCATGTACATCCTGGGTATAGGTGGTATAACTATGGTATAACGACGGTATAAGGACTGGTTAAGTCTAGGCAACTCACATCCAATTAAAACTTTCCCATGCAACAACAAACGCACAACTAGTGTTATTTTAGGCCTACACCTATTTCACTGCATCCACAGCCATGTAAATCAACAGATTAACAAAAGAATATTGAAAATTTGCACAGTTTTTGTTTAACGTTTTTATATAGTGACAGGAGTTTTGCGTGAGATCATTGAAAGAAATGAATAGGTGTATTATTTCCGTACATTTTTGTATAGCCTAGGTGGACAATCATACTATTGTTTATCTGCATTAGGCTTTTAGTTATCAAAACTGGTTATTTGTGCGGGAAGTGTGTCAGAACAAGGTTGTGCTGGCCTAGGGTTGGCTAAGAAAGGCCTAGGGCTTGTCAAACATGTAATGTTAGTATTAATTTTATCTAGTCCTATAGCCTAATGGAACTTTAGACCTACACTGTTGTATTATAAATAATTTTCTACATCTGGGCCTAGGCCAGGGACGGTTTCTGATTTGTTTTATGAGAGTATAATGACACCTTTTCTCGTTCCACACAAAGAAGAAAAATTTAAAATGTCCGCTATTTGTTTACGCGTTATCGCACTTTCCCGCCTAACTCTGCTTGTACCGTCAACAAGTGTCAAGTAACTAAGAGTTACTTGTTGATTGTATGCCTGTATAAGGCTTATTTTAAAACCTTTATTTGGAAGCCTTCCAGCAAACTTTTTCAACTTTTTTTTTCAAAAGAGACTATATTACTTTAACTTTAATGTCCATGTAAAATATGAACATTGTAGCCCCACCCGTCTGGTCAGAATCGCGGGCCGATTGAAACTGACGAATTAGATGTAGTAGCAGAAGTAGCAGTAGCTAACATCCTTAAAGTGGTTTTGAGCATGTTTCAAGCCATGTTTTCACCAAGAAGGAATGGTCGTACCCCAATAAAATTTGGCATGTGTTGTCAGGTACCTAAATCCCTCGATTGTGATAGTTTTCAAGTTCACATCACGTTACATGACGGCTAGGTAACGGCTCGAAATCACCCCAACTCTGCTTGGTGTATAAGGTGCTTGAGTGTGTAGCGCGCCACGGCTTGGCTGCGGCGCCCTAACGGGCACCTAGATGTATTTTCAATGATATTTTTATGCCTCGATTGTCTGGTTGCCGGCCACTGGTGGAGCTCGCAACTTGAGTTAGGTTTCCTGTATCATTGCTGTGATCAGTTTTTGACATACAATTTCCGATAATTACATGTCTGATATAATTATATCTTAAGAGTCAAGATCTTTTGTACTATATTGTAGGCCCTATAATAATGTATTATTCTTATTCACAGTCCTACTTGCAAGACAATTATATTTAACTCTCTATGTATAATACTTAAAACGAACAAAGATTAGGTTAGTTCTAGTGTGAAAAATGCCTATCGGCTATTAGATTGGAGAAGGGTTGACAGGTTGGGAAAGCAAAGAGCTGGGGGCGACAAAACTTTTCACCTGCTGATGACAACTGCAGCTAATTATAAAGTTGTTACCGACGCGTTTCGTCCTTCTGGGACTCATCTGGCAGATGGTGGCTACTAAAAATCAGCTAACTACATGCAAACAAAACTCAACAAAAACAAAGCACCAGAGTCTAGGAGGGAATCCCCCTTACTGGTTGTGCTGTTGTGTGACTTTCCACCCTTCCTATCTCCAAGTCTTTCTCTAAGTATGAATGAAAAGGCACCCTTGCCGAGCAACAACAGAAGGGGCAGCTTTTCTCTTGTTGCCAAGGGTCCTGGTTTGAATCTAGGGTGAGTCATGGATGTTTTGTCTCCTGAGCACTAGAGTTGGGAGGGAAGCTCCCTCCTGGTTGTGCTGACGGTGTGCCCCAGTATGAATGGTGTTTGAAGTAACCTTGCTGATGATGACAACATGCATGCAGAATTTGCTTCTTGCGTGGCGCTACCACAGGTTTGGGTTATGTGTTGTGAGTTTTGTTTGTATGTAGTTTGCTGATTTTTAGTGGCCACCATCTGCCTGATGAGTCCCAGAAGGACGAATCGCGTCGTGGATTAAGGTAACAACTTTAAATTAGCTGCAGTTGTCATCAGCAGGTGAAAAGATTAGGTTAGGTTATTTGGTTGAAGGGCCCGACAGCCGTTCAGATCATTGTGCACTACTCTAGTCAAGGGAATGTGGGGAGGACAGACTCGTCGCTAAACCACAAATAAAACACATTATATTTCAAGTGTAAGTTTGTATTGACTTCATCACAGTTATGCGATAGCAAGAAATTTATTAGGTTATTTCTAAACCTAGGTGTTGACTGGTTTTCTTGTGTTGTGAAGTTTCGTGGAATCCCAGGGAGCCACCCCTTTAGCCGAAGCCACCAACGGGTTGAGAAGGACATCGGCCCCGATCTGATCCAGTGAGGGCTCCTTGTCCTCTCTGGCTAACTTCAGAGCCTCCTCGTTTGCCTCCTTCACCTCGTTCTCGATCTTCTGCAAGGTGCATTTTTTATTATTTTTTGTTTACACAAAAACAGACTTGGACCATTTTAGATTGTGGGTAGTACTAGGAAAAACCAATCAATAATATAAATACTCATAATTGAACATTTAAAAACGTTTGATGCTATTTGGCCTAATTGGCGCTTACAAAGGGATTTGCCGTTCGTAAGAAATTCACGACGAGAAGAGGAAAATGTCAAGACTTAGTGATTCAAAGTAGTTGTTGGTAAAAAAAAAAAAAAAAAAAAAACGGTAAAAACAGGCACGTTTTATGTTTTGAAGGCGAGAAATAGGTGAATGAAAAAGAAGTCATTCTGGCTAGACGGAATGGTACTGTAGGGGGAAGAAGTTAATGAAAGGAGGTCACATATAAACGTTTATATTATGGAAGAACTTTTATTCGGCCAAGGATCGACGATTAGATACCTAATGCTGAGTTTTTGTACACCCAGCTATAAGGGTAGGAATTACCCTAATTTTAGTCTGAAATACCTAGACCACCATGTCAATTCTTAGTACATCGACTACTAAAATATAAAATTTCGACGTGATTCATACCTTCAGTTCCTCGGCGGTTGCTAATTTGTTATCCAGAAGTGTAGTTTTGAGCCATTCGATTGGGTCCTTCTTCGTTCTCACTTCTTTCACCTCATCTCTCGACCTGTAGCTCGAGCCAGGGTCGGCCATCGAATGACCGTAGTATCGGTATGTGAACATTTCCAAGATGATGGGCCCTTTGCCCTTGGAGATGCGTTCCCTGGCGTAGCGCGTTACCTCCCGCACCGCCAGCACGTTCATAGCTTCCACCTGCAAACATGATAATACATAAGATCAACATTATTTCAAAACTAAAAAAATGATAAACATAACGTGCTATAAAAAAAAGTCAAAGCGTTGCAATTCATGCCCATCTTAACTAGATATATTGGAGATAGGTCAAGTGTGAAGGGATTTCCTTGTGCTGTTTAAGAGGACTCAATCCATTGCATTTTCATAAACAACTGAAGTTAACCTCGGAAAAAACTTTTTGTCAGAATTGTCAGTCTCGATAGGATTTGTCAGTAAGTGGCAAAAGGGTATAAAAATTAGCAAAAATAATTGTAAATACGTATTATTGTTTTATTTATTATCTCTAACAACAGGTATTAAACCCACAAGTGTTAGGTATATCTAAAACTAAACAATTAAAAAAATATACAATTCAAAATAATACAAATACGTTTCCTATACAAATCAATTTGAACACTATAAAAATTAAGTACTACAAAATTAAGATTTTACAATAAGTACAAACAAGAAAAAATTGAGTAACAAAAGAATATATATAAAAAACGGCTAAAAGCCCAAGATGAATGAAGAAAAAATGAGGTTTTAAAATACAAATTTGGTGAAAAGTTGATAAGGTGACAAGAGTGATGAGTCATGTTGGTAAACTGGCATAAACAGCTGCTTTAAATAATTGAATTTTCATGTGGTTGATGTCAATTTCTGGATTAATGGCTAATAATTTGTTGTAGGTGTCTTGAATTCGGTTGATGGGGGAAAATTTAAAAAAAAACATCGATACGAGCACATGGAATTTTGAAGGGGATGTAATTTCTTGTAAACCTTGAAGGGATATGAAAGTTTATATTTTGTAGTAGGTCCGTGTCGATGAAGTTATGGAGAAGTTTGTAAAGGAAAATTACGTCGGTTGCACTACGTCGACTTTCTAGTGTTGGAATCAATTGTTGTTGACAAAGTGTAGCATAATGTGATCGGTGAAAATTTATATTATTTTGAAAACAAAGAAAACTTACAAATTTGTACTGAATACGTTCAACTTGCTTAATTTTGGTGACGTGATGTGGATTCCACACAACACTGGCGTAGTCAACGTGGGGTCGAATCAAGGATACATACAGCTTTCTTGTCGTTCTGGGTGAGAAGTTAGCGGCACAATTTCGTTTGATAAACCCAAGAATTCTTAGTGCTTTTTTGGAAACGACGCTTAGGTGGTCATTAAAAGAAAGATCAGATGACATCTGTACACCTAGGTCTCTGATGGAATCAACATTTTTTAGTGCAGAACCACCAGACGTTAAAAACGTTAAAAATTGGTTATCGACTCCACAGTTAATTAATATTACAATAACATGGTACATTAAAATATGTAGAAGAAAGACAATCTGCCCGTAATCAGGTAAGTAGACTGCCCACCACAACTGTCGTAAAGTACTTATTGTCAAGTGCAGATTATACTAATAGTAATTTATAATTATAAAGAATGTCATAGAGAGATAAATATGACTTCTCATGTGTTAACATTGGAGAAACAAAACAAACGTAAACGTTTAGACAGGCAAGGAGATTGACAAAAACCCTCATCCATCGACGCGAGTATACAACTTAAGCGTGCGTGATTATTACCCAAATTCCCGGTATGTACTCGCATCTGGTGAAGAAGTCGGGGTTGGCTGCTGCCCTCTTTCTGGAGGTACCCATGGCATACTGGTTGTTCTCGCAGACGAATATCACGGGGAGGTTCCACAACTTGGCCATGTTGTACGCCTCAAAGATCTGGCCCTGGTTAGCTGCACCATCACCGTAACACGTGATACTTATGTTGCCATTGTCCTTGTACTTGTTAGCAAACGCTAGGCCAACCCCAATAGGTACCTGTTGGATTAAAGGGGCTGTTACACGCAAACATTGTGTGTTCACCAAATAGCATAATACAAAATTTAAATTATCTTATAAGTTATGTTACCAATTATCAATTACATTGATGTATGCCTAGATGTGTACTATGTAGCCAATCTTATAATACTGTGTTTATTCTATGTAATTTAAATAAAGCATTTTTGATACTTTGTACCGATACCACCCCTATGTGTGTGTGACAGAGGGGTAGTTAGTTAGAGTATATTCCTCGCTGTCGCAGTTGTGGAAAGGAAGGACGATGGTCAGTTGGTGGTAAGAGGAGGTTGTGGCAGGACGCGCCTAGTTTGCCCCAAAACAGTGACTATAACTGAAATTGTAGTTGTTTTATTTGTGTGTTACTTTTAATAAATAGTTATAATTTTGTTTTACTTCTAAAAGTCAATATATGGTTTACGTGAAAGTGGTATACATTGTAAATAAGCAATACATGCCCATATAGATCCTTATTTTAAGTGCTTAGAAATAAGTTACTTGAAAATCTTTATAGGTCTGCGTAGACTGGCAGCCTGTGCACTACACTTAAATGCTATTCTACGATTAAAGTTAATATATAATTAATTGGATGAGCGAAGCGAAGATTCCATTTCACTACACTGGAGAAAAAAATCCGGAATGTTTTTTTTTCTGTTTGTTAACACAATTCCGTCTAAACCGATGCTCCGATTGCAATGAAACTTAGAATTGCCACGTTTTTGAGCGCAACCAAAAAAATTATTTCTCATGAAAATCGCGATTTTACGATTTTTTTCGATTTTTTTAAAATTTCTTCGGCTTATTACACCTACATCCTTTACCGGATTGTTATGATTTTTTCACAGAACCTTAATTTTATAAATTTATATATTCGAGGGAAATTTGAGCGAAATCAAAAAATTATTTCTTATAAAAATCGCAATTTTACGCTTTTTTCCTTTTTAAACAATTATGCTCAGCCAACAACGCGCCTGAAAAAGCGTTTGTGAAGCTTTCTAGTTATTGCAACTAATACGCGTAGTTATTTTCCCCTGACAATAGGCGTGTTTTACGGAAACATTGCCATTGGCGCCCAACGTGGGGCTCCCAAAGTCGTTTTCTCTTCCCGACATCGTGAAGCAGTTTTAATTTACTTAGTGAATCCATATCGTAGAGCTAAATTAGTTTTAGTCGAAAAGGTGTGTCCCGATTCAGGATTCGGCTTTACATAGGTTAAATTCCTGGTCAGGACACTTTTTTTCGACTAATGCTATTTCTGCTTCATTTGCATAACCCTACAATCAGGAACTCGCTTTAAAGACCTGATGAACAGTTATTACTATTCTTTAGTTATGTTACAGAATCAATATGTTTCGTGTATACTACGACCGATACCTGTGCCCCCACTATACCGTGCCCCCCGTAGAAGTTCTTCCCGTAGAGGTGCATGGACCCCCCTTTCCCCTGGGAAATTCCCGTCTTCTTCCCGGACAGCTCGGCCAGGATGGTGCGCACAGTGGATCCCATCATTAAGCTCCAAGCGTGACAACGGTATCCTGTCACGATGCTATCGTTGTCCCCCATCATTGCCCTCATGCCCGTAGTGATCGCCTCCTGCAAAGACCGAAAACATTCAAGGACTACTTTCTGAACTTCAGATTAACATTTTAGGCACATAAACTCTACGAATTTAAGTCCAAAAATCGCTTCAAATAGAAGTTATCTTTCAGTGCAACCATTTTCCCAAGCCCACAGTTGAAATTTCAATGAATGAACAACGCAACTATGGACTTGGTTAAATATGGTTGAACTCAAAGATACCGTCTATTTCAACCGATTTTTGGACTTAGGCCTTGTAGAGTTCTGTGTGCCTAATTTATAAGTAATATACATTTTTACCGGAAATAATAATTAATATTAATAAGGAGAAAAACGGACATTATAGAAATGCTGTGTGTAAAGTAGTTAAGTGATGGGATGGGAAGGACACAGTTGAGATGGTTTGGGCACATGACTTAAATCGTGGATTAGTATGCCCAAGAGAATGTATGAGAGAAGGGTTGAAGAAGGAAGAAGGTGATGGGGTAGGTCAAGGAAGATGGAGGGTAACTATGTATAAGGAGACGTAGAGGCACAAGGAGAGAGCTGGGAAGATGTATTAAAAATACTCTTGTGGGAGGATAGGAAGAAGTGGAAAAATGGGGTTGAAAAAACTAAGCTGACCATACCAGAAGCGGGGAACGGCGAAGGATAATGATAATGATGAATGACGAGAAATTAACTACATCATTTGTATTACTACACTTTGGTACTATCGACAGTGTTGGCTGGAGCGCTATAAGCGCTGACTCTGACTCGGGAGGTCCAGGTTCCAATCCCGTAGTGACCGGCACCTGACTAAAGGTTTTTCCAAGGTTTTCCTCGGTCGTAAATGCCAATGCAGGGGATTTGGTCCTCTTAAATAGCCCTCGGACATCCCAGTCCATTCACAATTTTCCTATCTGCAACCTACCTAGTTAACCTGACGACATAACAGTTTTCCTTCGGAAAAGATTAAAATTTTACTGTGGTGCTAGTAAGAGGAGTGGGAACGCCGGTTCTTCCTACCTGTCCCACGTAGAGATGCAGGAAGCCTCTGACCTCCTTCGTCTGGTACAGCGAGGCCAGGGTCTGCTCCATCCTCCTGATGGTCTGCATGGAACGGTAGTAGGCGAGGCCATCACTCGAAGAGAGCTTCACAGACAGGGCAGGGCCGTCATCATCTATGTTGTACAGCTTGAAAGTCTGAGGAATGTGAAGAATAAGCGAGATATTAGATGGATATCCCTTGACTGCAGGAAGCCTCTGACCTTCGTCTGGTACAGCGAGGCCAGGGTCTGCTCCATCCTCCTGATGGTCTGCATGGAACGGTAGTAGGCGAGGCCATCACTCGAAGAGAGCTTCACAGACAGGGCAGGACCGTCATCATCTATGTTGTACAGCTTGAAAGTCTGAGGAATGTGAAGAATTAGGCGAGATATTAGATGGATATCCCTTGACTGCAGGAAGCCTCTGACCTTCGTCTGGTACAGCGAGGCCAGGGTCTGCTCCATCCTGATGGTCTGCATGGAACGGTAGTAGGCGAGGCCATCACTCGAAGAGAGCTTCACAGACAGGGCAGGGCCGTCATCATCTATGTTGTACAGCTTGAAAGTCTGAGGAATGTGAAGAATAGGCGAGATATTAGATGGATATCCCTTGACTGCAGGAAGCCTCTGACCTTCGTCTGGTACAGCGAGGCCAGGTCTGCTCCATCCTGATGGTCTGCATGGAACGGTAATAGGCGAGGCCATCACTCGAAGAGAGCTTCACAGACAGGGCAGGGCCGTCATCATCTATGTTGTATAGCTTGAAAGTCTGAGGAATGTGAAGAATAGGCGAGATATTAGATGGATATCCCTTGACTGCAGGAAGCCTCTGACCTTCGTCTGGTACAGCGAGGCCAGGGTCTGCTCCATCCTCCTGATGGTCTGCATGGAACGGTAGTAGGCGAGGCCATCACTCGAAGAGAGCTTCACAGACAGGGCAGGGCCGTCATCATCTATGTTGTATAGTTTGAAAGTCTGAGGAATGTGAAGAATTAGGCGAGATATTAGATGGATATCCCTTGACTGCAGGAAGCCTCTGACCTTCGTCTGGTACAGCGAGGCCAGGGTCTGCTCCATCCTCCTGATGGTCTGCATGGAACGGTAGTAGGCGAGGCCATCACTCGAAGAGAGCTTCACAGACAGGGCAGGGCCGTCATCATCTATGTTGTACAGCTTGAAAGTCTGAGGAATGTGAAGAATAGGCGAGATATTAGATGGATATCCCTTGACTGCAGGAAGCCTCTGACCTTCGTCTGGTACAGCGAGGCCAGGGTCTGCTCCATCCTCCTGATGGTCTGCATGGAACGGTAGTAGGCGAGGCCATCACTCGAAGAGAGCTTCACAGACAGGGCAGGGCCGTCATCATCTATGTTGTACAGCTTGAAAGTCTGAGGAATGTGAAGAATTAGGCGAGATATTAGATGGATATCCCTTGACTGCAGGAAGCCTCTGACCTCCTTCGTCTGGTACAGCGAGGCCAGGGTCTGCTCCATCCTCCTGATGGTCTGCATGGAACGGTAGTAGGCGAGGCCATCACTCGAAGAGAGCTTCACAGACAGGGCAGGGCCGTCATCATCTATGTTGTACAGCTTGAAAGTCTGAGGAATGTGAAGAATTAGGCGAGATATTAGATGGATATCCCTTGGCTGTTTAATTTTTGCCTGGTACCATGTTTACTATACGTCATTTCGCATAATGTAGAAATTCTTCAAAAAACACTATAATAATAATAATTGCTTTATTTCCACATAAAATGTACATGTATATACATGTTATTTTTTTAATACCCATAGGCACGGTGCTGTACCTGTTTTAGTAGGGTTTATGGAAAGAATCTAAAATTAATTAAATAACACAATTAGATAATAAATTAGATATAAATATATACATATAAAGGTCTATACAAAAGTCTACATTAGGCATATATTAACAATTTTTTGTCATCTGACTAAACATGACTGTCATAGGCCATGTGTAAACTTAATGCATTTGACACAACACAACAGAATAAACACAAATTGTACATGTTTTAATACATGCAGCATTATAATAACATAAATCAGATGACTTAGATAACAATGTGGGATAAATTAGGTAGGCCTACCAGTGTTTAGGTCTAGGTTTCCTTTTTTTTTTATAAATTTGATTTCATTTGATTAACTCAACCCTATAGATTGAATTCAGAGTGAGAAGTCTGTTTCTTGAAGGTATTCAGGACTTGAGTAGTATGCTATTTTTAGAAGTATACTTTTGATTTTTTGCTTAAATCTATCTAGGTTGGTTAGGTTTCTTAATGTTAGTGGAAGTTTGTTAAAAAGTTTTATATGTATGTGTGATGAATTTTGTTGGGTTATTTCTCTATTATGAAAGTCTTCATGAATGTTTTCATTTTGTCTGGTGTTGTGTTGGTGAATGGCGTTATTTAACATAGCATTGTTAAAGTTTTTCTTTGTTGCCAGAAGGGACTGTAGTATGTACATACTGTAAAAGGTAAGTATTTTTTGTTTTATAAAATGTATTTTACAGTGTGGTTTAATGTAGGTATCTTTAGATTGAACCAGGCTAAGAATATCACGTAATGCTTTTTTGCTGAACTAGGCATATGGCTTTAAATTTTGGCTTTTATTTTAATTCCAAATATAATGATTGAAATGTAGACTTGTAGTTAGCAACAAAAATGCTTAAAATGCAAAAACTAGTTTGTTATAGGCGACTGGTGCCATTGTTCGCTGATATTTTGGGCGACAATATTTGGACTGTAGCGTGCAGCATTCCCCCTTCCTCAACTTCTCAACCCCACTCAACCTCATCGACCAAGTTCAAGACACCTGCAACATTATTAGCCATTTATACAGAAATTGACACAAATCATAAAACTAAACTTCACTTATTATTTAGGCCTAACCCTTTCGTGACCTGTTTATTTGGATTATTTAGAGGCCGGTATTACTGATAAACTATAGGCCTAGAAAGTACATTTTGAAAGCGCCTGTCAGAAGTGGTCAATAAATTTTAACTAGGAAAACGCTTAAGTCCCGCCGCGTTGTTAGATGAGCGTATTGGTGCATTGAGCTGCCATGTGTTATGCGGATTTTCTGTTGTTCTGTGAAAAAATTATTACTAAGTTCAATTTTTTTTTAAATTAAATTAAATTTAATAAAAAATAAACTTAAATTTTAAATTTTTTTAATTAATCGTAATTTTAAAAAAAGAAAAAAAGAAAAAATTGGGATTTTTATAAGAAATAATTATTCGATTGCGCTCAAATTTCACACGAATATATAAATTAATAAAATTAAGGTTCTGTGAAAAACTTATTACAATAGGATCAAGCATGTAGGTGTAATAAGTAAAAAAATTGTTTTAAAAATGAAAAAACCCACAAAGTTTATATTTTCATTAGAAATAATTTTTCGATTGTGCTCAAATTTCACACGAATATCTTTATTCATAAAATTAAGGTTCTGTGAAAAAATCATTAAAATCGGATAAAGCATGTAGATGTTATAAGTAAAATAAATTTTCAAAAAATCGAAAAAAATCGTAAAATTGCGATTTTTATGAGAAATAATTTTTCGATGGCGCTCAAAAACGTGGCAGTTCTAAGTTCAGAGATTTTGAAGGCCTCCATAAAATTTCATCGCAATTGGAGTATCGGTTTAGCCGGAATCGTGCTAACAAACAGACAAAAATACAGAAAGAAAGAATAAAGAAAAAAAAAACATTCCGGATTTTTTTCTCCAGTGTAGTGAAATGGAATCTTCGCTCCGCTCGCTACGCTCATCCAAAAATAATTAATTTTTTATTTTAGCAAGTTATTTGGCACTTGTGGGAGGTGTCAGAAGTAAATCAAGGGGTATCGTTGTATCTACAATACCCAGCCCTTGATTTACTTTTGTCTCCGGGTGTACCTGTTGCCAGCTAGATACATAAATATACTTCGCAATCAGGTCCAAGTCCCTAAAGCTCATCCCAGCTGTTAGCAACATCTTTCTTTAAATCTTTGGTGTCGGTAACATTCATGCACCGCAAGTTTCGCCTCCGTTAGTCTTTCACCCGGCGAGCTCTGAAATACATTAGGGGTTAGTTATTGAGCGGAGCTGTGGAGTGCATGGCCGACTCTCAGACTCGAGTTAGGCCTAATGCAAACAATCAAAGCTTTCGCACGGCCGTGGAGCGGACCCTAATATAAACTAGACTAAAACAATTCGACTGCGTTGCTTGCCGAGAGTGCTCGGAAAGTGCCGCGCGATAACACAAACTGGAACCGGGAATAGGAGTCAGAAATGTGTAAATGTGGTCAGAAGAAAGACGAGATACTGAAGTAAAATATTTTTTGATAGAATTGTCGATTTAAGGGTAATAAGTTTGAAAATTAAATAACTGACAGGCTCAAAATATATTTAGTTATAGGTGCTTCACACCAGGCACTAAAAATACCAGGGGAGAGGCTTTGAGCCCCACGACCATTCCCCAAAACAGACGGACTATAATTCGCATAATATCGTTCAAGTGTCACTTCTTAATTCGTGTTACCCCTAATCATAATAATGGCGTTACTGTAAACTTATATGAAATGGGAATTTTGTTTCACGGTGTTTTCTTTATTTTAGGTCTATTGTTGACAGTGGACGTGAGCTGGTCTGGAGTGTCTACAAAAAGAATAACCTTAACCTTAGGGATAGGCCTCGGTGTAAAGATATGGAAATGGTGGGGCTTATACCAAGAGTTATTTATAATACTATCACAAAAACCGCTCGGTCAGGATTGCCGTGCACGATATAGGCTAGAATAAGAGCATCGCATGCTAGGGTGGTGCCATCTCTTAGTTGGGGTTTAAAGTCGAAATTTTTGTTGCTTGTGATATTAAATAGGCTTCTGTCTAACAACTCACTCGCCACATCTTTATATTATGGCGCCGTCCGAGTAGTCTCTTATCAATCACACTCACTAGTTGCAAAGAAAGACCCGTAGACCTATTGCGTGCCAGAGCTTTCACCTTATTGTCAATATATAGGCCTAATTGTATGAAATATTTTAGTAATTTCTTGTACGTTTGTCGATGCTGCCGGTATCGTAGGGTGAATAGTAGCCAGTCAAAGATCAACGTTTTAAATTAATTACAATTCGCCAATGACCTATGACGCTGACATTGACAAAGTCTTTGAAACAACTATGTGTGGCTCGTTGGTCTTGTGGCTAGCATCTCTGCTTCCAATGCTGAAGGTCCAGGTTTCGATTCCCTCTAAAGTCAGAAGTTTTTTAACTTGTGATTTGGACTAAAGTCCATCAGTTCTTCTATTAGGAATCGGTGACTTTGGAGCCGTCCTAGCAACGAGGCACATAATAAATTTAAAGTTGTTCTGAATCGGCCTTGTTGATTCTGGCGTTAATCCGCGGGTGTTCGCACTGTCCATACCACTGATTGCTATATTTCCTATTAAAAATATCGATCTTTGGTTGGTTATCGCTCACTCGTCCATTGCGTCGGGGCCTACAGGGTTGGCTTGGTCGCTTTGGTTTACTGTCCCCTACTGAAAATCAGTTATGACTGTGTGGGTAGACTCTAAATACGATTTTTATTTTTGTTATTTTTTGTATGTTGGCTTTCGTTGATGAAACAACGTATGTGCCATTTCGTATCACACATTTTACACCGACGAAGATAGCTAAAGCGTAACGCACGAGACTCTGATTCAGGAGGTGACGAGTTCGAGTCCTTTTACCGGCAATCCTGACTGAAGTTTGTTTTTATAGATTGTCTTCAGTAGGCTAGTTAAAGCGGAACCTGGGATCGAGTCCTCATTGAACAACCCCGGTCATTCCATTATCAATTACTTATACCTTACACGCTAATAATCTAGTTATTCTTCAAAAGGGTCACACCTGCTAAGGCTTGTGAAGCTTATGTCTTCCCTACAGCAAAAGGCCCTTTGGAGTTTTGGAATGACATTTCTCGTAGGCTACCTGACAATGAACTTAATGTATATCTTGGCCCAGGATGTAACCTAGAACTCGGAATCCAAAGGT
>JAMZAV010012448.1:0-18274 GCA_024449915.1 Sweltsa coloradensis | reverse complement strand
AAAAAGGTTTTTTTTCCCAAAAAAAAAACTTTTTTCCCCTTTTTTTTGGTTTTTTCAAAGGTTAAAAAAAAACCCCCCCTTTATTTCCCCCTTTCCTTGCGTGTTTGCCCTTGCAATCTTACTCGTTTTTCGTATGGCTATTTTTCCATAGTATGTCACGTTAGTGACAAAAACTGCGTTATATCCCCATTTAAAAAACATGTTTAATTTAAAAAAAAAAATTTAATCCAAAAAACACAAAATTTTTATCCGACCGGGGGGATTGCCCAGCTCTCCCACTTTCCCGGGTAAAGGGCGCCTTATAGCCAACTTGATAAGTAATACGTCAAAGTCGTTGATAGACGAGTGAGGGACCCGGGAACACCCCTTTCCCCCCCTATACCTCGGCTGGTCTAGCCCGTATAGGGGTTTTTTTAAACTACCCCGGTGCATTTTGTGATAGAGTATTGAGAGTGGTATCATTTTTTTCCTTGTGAAGTACTGTTCAAAAAAGTGATGGGGGGGATTGGGACAGCGATGGAAGGGGTGGGGGGTGGGGGTTAAAATGTCGAAATTTTGTAAATTAATAAAATATTTTTCTCATTTTTTCTACAATTCTAAAATTGTTTTAATTATTTTTAGCTTTTTAACACTATATTAAATTTATTTATTTCAAAAAATTTAATTTCTCCCAAATTTTGGGTTTTCAAATGGGGGGAAAAAATTTATTTTTTAAAATTCCCCCACATGGTGTGGGTATAGATTAAAGTTTTTAACGTCTAAATTGGATAAGAAAAAACTTTTTTCATGGTCATGGTTTCATTAAAGTACAAATATCGCATTGTTTTGACTGTGACCAAATCCTAACGATTTCTTCAAAATATACTTTTAATTCTTGTGCCATTGCCAATTTTTTTAGTTTTTTTTTAGCAGAGTACAAATGTATGAAGGGCTTTTATGAAAAAGTAAAATGACATCAACAAAATCTTAGTTCAATTATTTTTTCAAAAATTTTTAAATATATTTTGATTTATTTAGCAAAGAACTCGATATATTCAACAGTTTTTTCAGGCCCGAAAAATGACACATTACTGGTCATAGATTTATCACATCTATAGTCCATCCAAACTCTTTTACTGGGTATCGGGGGTTTGCAACATCGATTGCTACCAATAAATGCTTGATAATGAGCTCTTCTGATAGCTGGGCGTAGTGCAGTTTGAGTGGGTGGATATTTATGTTATTTTGCTTTTTCGTAAAAAAAAACAAAAAAAAAAAACAAACAAAAAAACCAAAAAAACAAAAAAAAAACAAAAAAAACAAAAAAACGAGAAACAAACAAAAAAAAAAACACCATCGTTTCTCACGTAGGTATTATTTTGGGCCTCGCAAGTACAAGGCAATGTATTCTTCAAGGCTCGAACTTTTTCTCCAATAAATGTTTTTGTTCCACCTAGTGATGCAAGGGCTTCCGGGACATTGTCATCGGCATCTCAAACCTTTTTCAGAATCCGGTTAAGATTTACCAGAAAAATAAAACCATAATGTCAGTCCAGAAAGAAAATGCTTTCCGAGTAAAGCAAAAAACCTTTTTTGCCCCCTTTGTTCAAAAATTTTTTTTTATGAAATTAGGCGGGGTTTAAACCCCCTTTTAAAAAACCAATGAGAATTTTTTGGGAGTTGGAATATCAATGTGTAAAACACAGAAGTCATGTCGGGGAGAAATAAAGTCAAGAACTGACCCCCTCTTGGGTTGCATGAAGTCATGGAGAATGATTTTCGGTCGGCCTCTTTTGAGAAATGCTTTTGTCGACATGAATTTTAGTGGCTTTTGCAATGTTGCGTAAGAAACAACCATTTTCATTCAATTTCTACCCTTTTTTAAATACTTTTACTAACAATTCTGTAATCAAATCTTTTTTTTTAAAAGGGACATAATTTTTTTTGGGGGAGCGATTTTTTTATTGTGGGGGTTCTTTTTTGTCTGATGGGGGTTCCCCCAGCTCCCTTTTGTTTCATGTGATCTTTTTTTTTTGCGATTTCTCAAAAATAGTTTAAATACAACGGAGCTCTGAGAAATCCCCTAATTTTTTAAAAGACTTTTTACCCAAAAATGACTGCTAAAACTGAATTTTCCTATGTCCTTTGCAAGCTTTAAGCGGGGTTTCTGCCATTCCCTCACAATCCCAACGATATTTTAGAGTTGGGATTTTCTTTTGGGTTTTGGGATTTGTATCGTCAGTTTTGCAGTTCTTTGGGTGCGTGGTCTTCCAAATGATGCGTTAGCTTCCTTTTTTTGAAGTGGTTTTATGGGCCCTTCATTTTCCAAAAATACTGCTGGAACACGATAGTCGTATTTACCAATATATTATTTTAGATTTATTTTTGAAGAGAAAGAAATAGAACAACAAACGATTTAAAAGATTCCTTCTTCTTTTTTTTAAAACACACCTGTTTGGGTTTTTTCTTTTATTTCTTTCACTAGTTCAACTTGTTTTGTGGAACTGTACCCACAAATTAACAGTATAATAATACGTTCACGAAAAATTTTGTAGTGCGCTAGACCAAGGTCTGGCACTTCATGAAAACCCAAAGAAGGAATCTCCTGACTATCTTACTCCTGACACGAAGTTTAGTGTTGGCTAAACCATCGATATTACAACTCCAAAACATTTTAATCTGGTTTTTAAAGAGGTTTTAAACCACGTCGAAATTTTATAACAAAAAATTTTTTGAAAACTTTGGGGCAAAAAAGAGTTTTTTCTTTACTCGGAATGCATTTTCTTTTTGGAGCTGAATTACGGTTCTTTTTTGGTAAATCTAAAACCGGATTCTGAAACAGGTTGTAGATGCTGATGCAAAATCCTGGGGAAACCCTTGCACACTTGGGGAACAAAAAAATTCATTGGAGAAGAAACGTATCGAGTCCTTAAAAAATACATTGCTCTGTGTCTTGCGATTTCCCAAAAAAAATACTCTCGTTAGAAACGATGGTGTTTTTGTTGTTTTTTTGTTTTTTTTGTTTGTTGTTTTTTTTTTTTTTTTTTTACGAAAAAGCAAGTATAAGGCATAAGTATGCCCCCGACTCAAGCTGCACTACGCCCCGCTATCAGAAGGAATTATCAAGCAGTTTGGGACAAACCTGTTGCAAACCCTCGATCCACAAGTAACAGAGTTTGGATGGACTATAGATGTGATAAATCGTATGGCCAGAATGTGTGGGGCATCCCGCGGGCCTAAAGAAATGTTTAATTATACGATGATTTGTGCTAAATAAATCAAAATTTGAAATATATTTAAAAATATATTTAACTTAAAAATTTTTTTGGATGTATTTTACTTTATCATAATGCCATGTCTAATTTGTACTCTGCGTAAAAAAAATAACAAAAAATTGGCAAAGGACAAATAGAATTAATGTATATTTTGAAGAAATCGGTTTGGGCTTAGGTCAAAGTCCCAAAACAATGTCGATATTCGACTTTTAAATGTAAACCCTGACCATGAAACAGTTTTTCTTCCATATTTAGACTATAATACCTTTAAACGATTCCCCCACGACTATGTGGGAATTTAAAAAAAATATTTTTTCCCCCATTTTTAATCCAATTGGGGTCAATTTAAAGTTTATTGAAAAAAAATAAATTAAAAATTTTGTGTTCAAAAGCTAAAATTAAATTTAAAAAAATTTTGAAGTAAAAAAATAAAAAAATTTGATTATATTTAAAAATTTCGACATTTTAACCCCCCCCTCACCCCCTTCGCGCGTGTCCCAGATCCCCCCCCATCACTTTTTCTGAATCAGTACTTCACAAGGAAAAAAAAAAGATACCACTCTCAATACTCTTCACAAAATTGCAACGGGACCCACAAATATCAGAAAAGAGAACCACATATGGGGAATGACACCGGGTATTCAACACATGGCTCACTCACTCGTTTCTCTAGTTAATACTACTTTATAAAAATTAACCTAATAAAAAAAATGCAATGGAGCTTGAAATGTAACGATATCCCACGCATACAGAAAACTTAGTAATCATCGGACAGAATATTCAACCAAAAAATCTCATCGATCAAAGCGACTGGAAAAAGCGTTCGCGAAGCGGCCTAGATAGACAAACATTTCTTAAAACAAATTTCAGAAAAGTGTAATAAAAATGGGAATAAAATAAAATACAATTTAAGAAATAAAAATTAAAACAACGTGATTTTATAAAAATAAAGAAGAACAATGCACGAAAAAATGGTGTGACGATGTGTTTAGAGGGGTGTGTGATGATTTTGGTGTTATTTTAAAGAGTAAAAAAACGAACCACATAATTATCTGGGTGCACAACGCATTGTCAAACAGATTAAATATACAGAGAAAAACTATAATATTATTATACATAAGAAAGTAGCAATAAAATATAGCGTCATTGACACACACCTTTCTTCAAATACAAGCCTGAGAATGTATTAGAAAGATAGAATGTAAAACTGCAACGTCGAGACCTCAAGGAATACAAACATTGAAGATTATGGATAACTTGCAATTATTGAGGTATGGTATAAAGAAAATTTGGAAACAAAAAAGGCAACTACTACCCAATAAATCTTTGTTTATATCGGTAATCTGCATTTTGCCTTTTGGTACGGTGGGCCCCACGTCACAAATAAGTGTACTTTAAACAAACAAACAAAAGCTTCATGCCCGCATACAGCAACTATGTGGAAATCCATCCAGAAATTATACGAAAATTATCTCAGCCGGGTATTGAGCCCGGCTCTCCCGCTTGCCGGTCGTATCTTTATCCAAGCTACTGAGGCGATAAAATTAATAACTTCTGAATGTGAGATCAGTAATTTTAAAGATCTGGATGTTTGGTAGCTTTCGTCTGGCAATCAGGAGACCCGGGTTCGATACCCGGTTGAGAGTATATTTTTATTTCTAGTTGATTTCAATAATATCAAGTGTTTCCCCGATCAAGAGTAATAAAATTTAAAAGCACCAAATTTAAGATCAACATGTAATATCGAGTTTTTTCTCAACACATATTTTGCAATTTTCTAAACCTGTGGTCCCAAACTCCGGCTCGCGGACCACATGTGGCCCGCGAAGCCTTTTTTTAAAATACATTGAAGGTCGATTACACGTTTAGTTGTGATGACTAAAATTGAAAATGGTTATACCCTCAATAACGATAAGTGTATAATAATAAGTGTTATGTTTAAACTGCAAGGAAAGTAGTAATTTTTTAATACAACCCAGAAAAATTAAAAAAAATCCATCCCGATATTTCCCATTTTTCCCATCCATTCAAGTTCTAAAAATGTAAGACAACGAAGTTAAATAGTTCCCGTCTCGGTGGTCTATTTGGGCTAAGGCGTCCACCCCGAAAGGGGGAGACTGGGGTTTCGTACCCCGATCGGGATGGATTTTGTAATTCTGGATTGTTTTAATATTAAAAATTCCACCTACGGGAGTGTTCCGATACCAAAGGGGAAAATAACCCTCGCTAAAACCTGGGGAAAGGGTAATGAATTATAAATATGTTTTTTTGGGTCAATTAAAACAGCAAACAGTTTTTCGATGTTTTATTGTTCCATCCATTCAAGTTTATAATGTAACGACAATAAATAAGTAAATAGTTTCCGTCTCGGGGGTTAGTTGGTAAGGCGTCCCCCCGGAAAAGTGGGAGACTGGGGTTTCGCCCCCCGATCGGAGGATTGTTTTATTTGGATTGTTTTAAAATATTAACAATTCCACCTACGGGGTGTTTCCCGACTATAAAATGAGAAAAAAGGAAGTATTGCTATGTTAATAGAATTTTATAAAAAAGATAAAAAATTAAAGAAATTCTTGCAAGCTTACAAAAATTTTTCAAAGCAGGTCCGGGCTAGTTACGAGTTCATTTTTTATAGCAAAAGCCAGCCAACCATTTTTTTGTAAAGGGCGAGTTTGAAAAACATTTGCATTAAAAACCGTGTTTGAAGCAATGTGCCCCGAGAAGAAGAAGATTTTATGGACAGTGTTATTTTGTCCCCCAGTCATAAGGTGGGCCTATAGGAGACCGAAGAGATAGCTGGCGATAGCGGCAAAAGGGGCCCGGTAACGGAAAAAAAATTAGCAACTAACAGACTTTTACGACGCTCCTCTTTGAATTTGTGCCTCTCCTCTAGCAAGTCGGCCAAAGGCAATCCATTCATTCTTAAGTCGGAACGGCGAAATAAGGGCCCACGACCAAGGGAATGTTATTCTTAGTGAATCAAATTAAACATATTAGCCCAGTTTAAGGAAAATTTTGTCAAATTTTTAAATTTCGATAACCATTTTTTTTGGGAAAGCCCGGGACAATTTGTCCCTTCAGATAAAGATTTTTTAAAACTCGGACAAAAAGTAAAAAGTACGAATACAATTTCACCTTGCCAGTGGCAGGATGGAAGGGTGCCCCCTCAATCGGAACCCAAATTTTTGTTTATTAAAAATTGGTGAGCGAAGCGAAGATTTCAAAATCAGTGCCCCCCCCAAAAAATTTTCCCTCGGGTTTTTTTTTTTTTCTGTTGCTCTCTACCGGGCAAACGGAATATGCGATCTGATAAAAAATTAGGGGGGATCTTCAAAATCTTGAACTTAAGGGTATTTTTTTTGGGTATACAATTTGGAGAAATTTTTCTCATGAAATCGTATTTTTATGATTTTTTCACGATTTTTGGTGCGATATTTTCGGCTTTTTGGGCCGTTTCTGAAAAAAGGGGTTTGGGGCTACAACTTTTTCATATTATACATGGACATTAAGGTTATGGTGATGTAGTCCCTTTTGAAAGAAAAAGTTGAAAAAGTTTGCCAGAACCCATAGAAATAAAGTTTTTAATTTTTATTTTTTTACGGTTAATAATAACAATTGGAAGTAACAATAGAAATTGACAACAATCACCTAAAATGCGTTCAAAAAGACTTCCCCAAAAGTAAAGATACCCCACAAAACAAAATCTTTTAAAAAAAGTACCATCAACGCGATAAAAAAAGCTTTTTGCGATGCTTCCTATTTAGAGGAACGTGTAAGAGATTTTCAAGTGAAATTTTTTCAAGCGTTTGAGCATCTATTTTATGGCAGGTATGAAAGGTATGAACTTTTTCTTTTTTAAATTTGAAATTTGGTTATCAAGTTTAAATTTAAACATAAGAAAAAAATGGTAAAAAAACAAATTAAAAATACTGTAAAAAATTAAATAAAATGAGCCCGGAAAGCTAAAGTTTTAAGTGAAAAATAGCGTTTTGAGCATCTTCATAAAACGCTTTTTTACGTATCTCAATTTATAATGAGTCCCTATTCGGATTTAAATTAATTACAACCCTTGCGTTCGCTAAAAAACTTTAAAACAAGGTGACTCTGAAGTTTTACTTGTACGATTGTGTATGATTAAAAACAAATTTAAATTTTAACACATAATTTAGTATAATATTATTTAAGTTGTAAGAATTACATGTATAACGAGGAATAAAAGACAATTTTTTTATAATCATCCTTTCTAAAGGACAAAAGCTCGTTACACAACATTTGCCCCGGGGTTTTGAGTTCCGTTTCCCAAAAAAGGAACCCCGCTTCAATCGGAAGATTTACACTTTTTCGAATCAAATTTTTATTACTCGGGATCGCGAAGCTCAAGGGCATAAACAAATTTTTACCCATGGGTTTCACGAATTTTTTTGGGTTTTTTTTGAACTCGACATAACCTTAAAACCCATCAATTTTTATTGGAGAGCGAGCGAGCGAAGCAAAGGGTTTCCATTTCACTACACTGGAAAAAAAACCCGGAAATTTTTTTTTTGTATTTTTTTGTTGTCCACACGTTTCCCGGCTAAACTGATTTTCCCGATTGCAATAAAATTTTAGGAGGCCTTTCGAAATCTGAATTAGAATGCCACTTTTTTTGAGCGCAATCGAAAAACTATTTCTCATGCAAATAGAATTTTTACTTTTTTTTCGTTTTTTTAAAAAATTTTTGATTCAAAAACACCTAATGCTTTATGGGATTGTAATGTTTTTTTCACAGAACCTTTTTTTTTAATTAATATTTTCTTTGAAATTTGGTACAACGAATAATTATTTCTTATAAAAATCAAAATTTCCCAATATTTTTTTTTCAAATTACGATTTTTAAAAAAAAAAAAAATTAAAGCATTTTTTTTTAATTTTAAATAAATTTTTAAAAAATCTGCAATTAGTAAGATTTTTCACGAAAAAACAGAAAATCCCATAACACTTGGCTACTAAATGCACCTTACGTATCCAACAACCGGGGGGACTAAGGTTTCCTAGTATTTAAATTGCCGGACCAAGTCATCTAGCCCAAAATTTAATTTTGAGCAGGGGTTTTTTTTGTGTAATGTTTCTTCACATTCATTCAAAAAACCTAATTATAAGGGAAAATTGTTTTCTATAGTAACCGGGTTTCCCCGGGGTTTTTGTGGGGACGGTACAAAATTGAAATTGTCCCGGAGGTATAAAAAAACTATAGAAGAAACATAAAAAACCATTTCCCCTTTTAAATTAGAAATTGTAGATAAGGAGTGTAAAACAAATTAACAGAGACTGATGCTCAAAATTTAATTTTAAAATGATGACAAAATTTTGTTTCCGGCAATTTGAGACAATAATTGTTTTCTGAGGTTATGAACCGAAAAATTCGATCTCTCCCAACTTTTAGACATATTACTGAATTTTTCAGAAATATTTTTTAGGTTAGGGTTTCATTTAAGTAATAAATCTGAAGCTTTTGTTATTATCAAATACTACCAGAATGGGTTTTTAAATGAAATTTGCTAAATTGTTGGGGGCTCTTATAAATATGTATAAGGAAAAATTTAATACTAAAAAAATTACTCGTACTAAGGGTTTTAAAAAAAGGGTGGGTATTCTTTGTCCCTTTTTTTCATCGGTCAGAGGTGTAGGGGGTTACCTTTAGGGTCTACCCTTTAAATGTTGCTCGCGCTAAAAAATTTTCTTAACACATTGTTTTTGTTTTTGATACAAATGATACGGTAATGATACAGTCTATCTATGGTCGTTACAAGACGTGTTCAGAGCATCAGCATAGTTTTTCCTGAATTTCCGAAAAAAAATTCTTTTTCCACCAAATAAAATCTATAAAATCCAAAATTTCTAGAGAAAACCCTAGGCCCCATTTTAATGTTCCGTTTGCCAATAGCAACGGGTTGAAAATTAAATTTCTTCATGGGCGCCGCAAGATTTTCGAAGGGTTGAAACGACACTAGGGGTCTGGGGAGAACCCACGCCGTGACAGCGATTTTTTTGCGAGTTTTTATCTAAAGACGTTTTTTACAACGATTGGGGGTATTATTTAAAAGGAAAGATGGAGTGACCTAGCGTTACAAAAAAAATTATATTACTTTTTTTATTATCGGTTGTTTAGCCCCCCCCGGTAGTATATTTTCTGTCGACTTTTCAAAGACCATGTTGTCTTTTTTCATCAGGACTTGAAATATTTATTTTAATTAAATTTAAATAGTATACTTTTAAAGCCAACACATAAGCCCGTTTTTACATGCCGATTTCCCCACCCCCCGAAACAGAAAAGTCATTTTTTAAATTATCACCATCGGGTTTCGAAAAGTCAACAGTGAAAACCACATTCACGGGGAAAAAAAGGTTTTGGAAAATGCATTCCCCAGAATGGATATTCACAAAAACCCATCAAAAAGCTTTTTTCAAGGAAAGCCAAGATAGGGAAAAAAGGGAAGACTCAGCTGAAACAGTGTATAGCAGTGCTGCCTTTGTTCACAAGACCCCCGACAGAATAAGTAGGTTACTGGGGAAAAAAACACAAGAAAAGGGTTCGTAAGATAGGAAAATAAGCCTTTCATTGACCGTTAAGGTTTTAAATTTAAATCGACAGTGGGGGAATTTACAAGGTACCATGGAATGTGGAATTGTATATTGGAGAGACCGGGAGAAAAAATCAACCGATTAAAGGAGCATAAACGAACATAGATTTTGGTTTTTAGCGCAAAGGCAATTGAGATGATAGAGGAGTAAATGTTTTGCAAAGACATCAACGCCTGTCGCTGTGCGATCACGCATTAGAATGGATCATAAAATTAATTTTGATCAAAGTTGTTTTTTTAAAGGTTAGTTTTAGCAGTGCCACGAGTAGTTAGGGAGGAATTAAAAAACATCCCAACAACTTCAACAGAGATCACTGTTTGTCCTCAGCCAGCAGGGGGTCCGTTCTAAAACAGCACTAAACTAGAAACAGTAAGTGTAAAGAAATCAAACCAGAGGAAGTTTTCATAGATCCCGTCCAAGTGATTGTGCCCGGGTTTAAAAAGGAAGAGTTGGGGTGGAAGACTACGAAATAGGGGAAGGGCTACAAAGATAATTACAGTGAATTTAGGAAGCTTATTTTGGTTTAAACCAAAACAAAAAACTTTTAAAAATAACAAAAGGGGAAAAAAACAATAACAAGAAACAAGAGGAATTTTTAAAAAAATTATATTCATATTTTAATTGTAGAAGCAAAATGGTCTTCGAAAATCGACAGAAAAATTACTACCGCCGTACGAAACAACCCGATAAATAAAAAATGTCACAACGGGTAGCGAGACATTTAAAAGTTTTTAAAATTTATTGTGAATATTTTTTACTTTGGGTAAATTTTTTTGGGCTTGTAAAAAATAGCAATTAGGTTTTCAATAGTAATTACATTTTGAAATTAAAAAAATCGCCAATATTTACCTCAAGGGAGATTTTACCGAATTGATGGGAAAAATGAAGTGCTGCCCTTTATGACAAAATTTTCATTTTGACTTTACTTTGACTTTACTTACTTGATTATAAAATTGGATAAAAAATTTGGGGGGGGGGCAACTGCCCACCTTCCCCCGACCCCCGTGGACACCCCTGTTTTTTTATGTTCCAAAACAGTCAAATTTAACAGCCCTACGGTTTTTTAATCTGGAAAACCTGAAAGAATGGAATTTTTAACCAAAAATTTTTTATTTTATCCTCAAGGCAGATTTTTCAGAGATTTGATGGAAAGTAAGTGCATCCCTTTATGAAAAATAATTGTTCCTTTTTACTTTACTTTTTATTGACTTTACTTTGCATTATAAAATTTGGTTTAAAGGGGGAACTGCCCCCCCCTTTCCCCCCGAACCCCGTGGAACCCATGTTTTTAAAGTCAAAACAGTCAAATTAACACATATAAGAAAACGGTTTTTTAAACTGGAAAACCTGGAAAAAAAAAGGAATTTTTTAACCAAAAAATTTTTTACTTTAAGACACTTTGAGGAAATCAATGACAAGAGAGCGGGGATTGTAGGAAGTGTATCTGTGTTTTGAAGGGGGTTTGGGGGCGGCGAAGAGGCTTACATAATACTGGGAAATTTTGGCACGACACTCCAAATTTATCCTGCTGAAATCAGTTATATATTGGAGGGGTAGACTTTTTAAAAACAATTTATTTATTTTTTATTTAAAACTTTTTTTTTTCTAAGTGGTTTTTCCAAATTAAAAGAGAGCTGCTCACAATTTTTTTGGGGCGGGATTTCTTTAGTACCTAGACCCTTCCCCCCCAACTACACAACTATTGCATAGTTTAACGGGCAGTTTGAATGCAAAAAGAAACACTAAAAATATTTATTATTCTCTCAAACGAAACACAAGTCAAACAGTTTGGGCATATTATTCATTTGCGGGAACTCTCCAAAATTGTTAAGTAATCTTTTATTCACCCTTCCTTTATCATTAAACTTTAAACAGCGATAACATAGGATCTTATCTTAAAATTTTTTTTGCCATAAAAAAAATTAAGTCCCAGAGTGTTTAAGAAGAGAGCTTGCAGGATCATTACGGGAACCAAAAGGCAATTTTAATGTTATCTAAAAAACGATAATAAAGAAATATGACATGAAGTTGAGATTCACAATTTTTTGACAGTCCCTGTCGTGTAATGAATTGGTGACACACGTGAGCATACAGGTCGATAAAATTACCGTTGAGAACAGAAAAAGAAGTCTACAACCACCGAGTAGCTCGATCCGTATTTTTTTTTTTTTTTGTTGGCTTGTGAGCTATAAAATCGCCCGTCAATTTTTTACCTGTAATGTCGTCCGAAAAGTAGCTACTTATAATGTTTTTTTCTTGAAGATAGTTTTCGTCTTTTCTGCTTGAGGAAGGCGTGGGGGTTTGAAGCCCTTCCCCCGGTTGTTTTAATCCTAAGTGCGAAGAAATAAAGTTTAAAATTTTTTTGGGTTTAAAACAAAAACGTTTTTTATTTTAATTCGGATATAAGTATGCACACCATAATTTTCAATTTCTGAGTAAGACATGAAAGTTTCCACGATTAAAATAAGAAAAATGAATAAAAAAAAACAAATAAAAACAGAGCCTAATTTAAGTTCCTTTTAAGCAAAAAGAAAGTTTTTATATTTTTTTTAAAAATTTTATAATTTTTTTTTTTTGAAAATGAGAGAAGAGATTAAAAAAAACTTTATTTCTATGATTTTGACCAACTTTTTCATCTTTTTTTTCAAAAGGCACTCATTCCATAATATTAGCAAGTAAAAAATACTAGGAAAAAAGCTTAAGTCCCCCCCGGTTTATGGATGAGCTTTTTTTTTAAATTTTTAGTTTGCGGGGGAATCTTACTTTTGCAATGCTTTGTTATGTGCCTAGCATTAGGGATTTTTGTCAAGGGTTTTTATTGTGATCGTCAATTGGTATTATTTTCCGTAAAAACTTTTATTAAAAATTAATTCTATGGATTCTGGGTAACTTTTTTTAACTTTTATTTAAAAAAGGGACTCATCACCATAACCGTAATGGCCATTATAATATGAAGTTTTAGCCCCACCATTTTTTTTAGAATTTTCCCCAAAGGACGAAAATATCGCCAAAAAAAAAAAAAAACTTATTTAAATTTAATCTATGGATTTTGAAACTTTCTCTTTTTCTTTTTTAAAAAAGCAATACATCACTATAACCCCTTAAAGTCCCTGTGAAATATAAACGTTGTTTGCCCAAACCCCTTTGGTCAGAATTGGCCCAAATGTTTCGAAAATACGCACTAAAAATCGAAAAAAATGTAAAAGTACGATATTTATGAGAAATATTCTTCGTTTACCCAAAAACGTGGAGTTAAGTTCAGAGATTTCAAAAGGGCCTGTCAAATTTTTTATAAAAATCGCTATGCCGTTGCCCGGAGAGAGCGAACAAACAGACAAAAATACAAAAAAAAAACAAAAAAAAAACACCCGAGCTAAAATTTTTTGGGGGGGCCGTGAAATGAAGTCTTCGCTTCACTCGTTCGCTCGCTACGTCTCCAATGAAAAGTTTACCCCACCCATTTAGTCAGAATCGGCCAAAGATCACGAAAGATCGTATTAAAAAATTTGGGGAAAAAATCGTGAAAGTACGATTTTATGAGAAAATTTCTTCAAATGCTCTTAAATCATAACATTAAAAACCTGAGGATTTTTTAAAGTTTTCCATAAAGTTTCATAAAAAACAGAGTAGCCGTTGTCAAAATACGAAAAGATCTAAATTAAAAATCGAAAAAAATCGTAAAAGTACAATCATAAGAAATATTTGATCGACGACCCCAAAAAAGTGGCAAATCTAAGTTAGAGATTTTGAAGATCCCCCCAATTTTTATCAAGACGCGTTTTCCGTTTTTCCCGGTAGAGAGCGAACAAACAGACAAAAAACCTAACAAAAAAAAAAAACACCCGAGTATTTTTTTGGGGGGAACGTAAGGAAAAAAAAAAAAAACAAAAAAAAAAACGTAAGCGAAACTGAAGTCTTTTGGCTCATCCAACAATAAATTTAAACAATATCATTTTAATTTTCGTTTGCAATGGTCCAATTTTTTTCGAAGCAGCAGGGCACATTTGGGGTTTCTCTATTGCTGGAGAAGTTTCGATAATTTAAAAATTTATTCAATGAATCATTAAATTTTTCAGGGGCTATTTTTGTATAAAAAAGCGAAATTTTGGTTTTTTTGTTTGAATAGTTTATGGGTATAAAAAGCAGTGTTTAAAAAAGAGGTATGTGTAGTTTTTCCAGACGATCAGCTCCCGCAGTTCCCCAATGATGTTTTTAAAAAATTCCATTTTTAAAAAGTTTTTCCTGTTTCATTTTTAACTTCTTCCCCCCAAATGATTTCAGTAATTCTTTATAGTACTTTTATAAGGGGTTCAAAAAAAAAAAATTGGTTTTACGAGAGCAAATTTGTTGCCCGGGTTTACCTGTTTTAAGAGGGATTGAATCGTGGTGACGTGGTACGGGGTTTTGGGCATGTAACATTTTGATATGCAATCGGGATGCATTTAGCTAGTCCTAACTAACCTTTTTTTTTTAAAAAAGTTCTTGGTACATCATTTTTCTAAGAGTATATCTGCATGGCAGGCCCCATTAAAAAACCCCGCGCGGGTTGGATGGCTTTTAGGAGGTGGGGGGGGTTTGGTTGGCGCAAGGGATGCGCTCAGAATTTTGGTTTCGTTTTTTGCCACTGTCACTACCAAATTTTTGAGGAATGTTTATGAAGAACAAAATTTTCTATTGATACCAATAGTAAGTTTTCCCCAAATATCCACAAAACATATTTGAAATGTAAAAAAGGCTCTCTAGGACATGCGCTCACCCTTTGGGAAAATGTCCCCAAAAATCAAATTTTTTGGGGGCAAAATTTTGGGGGTCGAAAAATGAGAAATATTTCTTGATTTTACCCAAAAAAATTTTCAATTTAGGTACACGATTTCTAGGTCCCCCGAAATTTCATCAAGATCGCAAAATATGCGTTTTCCCCGGTTTGACAGACAAAAAAACACCAGAGGATTTTTTCAGGGTAAAGGGAAATTAAGTCTTCGCCGGCCCATCCAAAAAAAATTTATAAAAAACAAAAATTGATTTCACTCAAAATATATTTAACCCAAGATAGTTTATCCCGTCAGCACAGTTTTTGACTATGACTATGGCCCCTTCGCGAACGTTTTTTAAGTCGCGCTGATGGTGAGCTTTAATGGTTTATTATTTTTTTCCCACAAGAAGTTTTGAGATTTTACTTTGTGGTTCTCAAAATCATTAACATATCTAAGTTTTGTGATTTGAATGTTCCATAAGTTAATCAGATCGAAAGACCCTTTTCCTGATCCCCGGTCATAAAACGAAATAATCGCATTAAAATCTGGAAAAAATTGTAAGTACGATAATCAGGAAATATTTTTTAATTGACCAGAACTAAAAAAAGATATTTTATACCTTATATTCAAACAATAAATGCAGATGTTCCCAGGGATTTAACACAATGTCTTGTCACTATCTAACAACAATTTTTGCGTTTTTCATAGTCTAGTTGGATAGGCGCCCTATACCCCCGGAAAAGTGGGAACCTGGGTTCAACCCCTGGTCGGGAAAGATTTTTTAATTTTTAAATTTTATTTTTAAAAAATTATAAAAAAATGTTTTTAAAAAGCAATACCCCAGTGTATTATAGTCCCTCTGTGGGGGGGGGGGGGGAAAAACTATGAAAAAAAATAGCCCGTACGAAAACACGGTAAAGATTGCAAGGTTTTCTCAATTTTGGAGAATTTGGGGGGGTACCTTGAGGTGCAAGATTCGATCCACCTTGGGTACAAAAAAGAAAAACACATAACAAAAAAATTTTTAGAAAAAACAGCCAAAACCTTTCACATCAAAAGGGCGAGACTAAAAAAAGGGGCCCAAATCACTACCCTTTACATTTTCGCATTTTTAATTCATAAACGTACAGTGTCCCAAACAGCATCCCCCAAAGCTTGGAAAAATAGAATTTGCGATTATTAATTTAAGAGTAGTTTATCCAAGTTCTTTTTTTTTAATTAAATTTTTAAAGTAAAAAAGCAAAATTTTTTTTGCCAAGCTTTTCGAGGATGCTGTTTTGGGACACGACGTTATGAATTAAGAATCGCAAATGTGGAAGGGTAGATGAGCTTGGCCCTTTTTTTTGATCTCATTTCCCTTTTTAGTGTGTAAGGTTTTGGTGTATTTCTACAAGTTTTTTTTTATGGTGTGTCTTTTACTTTTCAAGTTCCATTACAAAATTTTTTGTTTAAAAAATAATATTTTTATTTAAATTGATTTAATTTTATGGTTTAGCAATAAACAATAGGATTAAAAAATCTAGCCCGGATTCATGACATCCGGGTATAGGTGGATAACCCTGGGGATAACGAGGTATAAGGGTGGAGTCTAGGCAAAATCACACCCATTAAAACTTTCCCAGTAACAACAAAAGCACAAATAATGTAATTTTACACCTATTTCACTGCACCCACACGAGGGAAGCGATATATCTAGAGGCCTTGACCCACAGCCTGTAAATCATCAGTAATCAGAAGAATATTAAAATTTTCACCCCTCTTTTGTTTTACATTTTTTTTAAAAAGGGCAGGGGATTCGAGGTTTTTAAAAGTAAAGAAAAAGCTTATTTTTGCCGTAAATTTTTGGGAAAAGCCTAGGAATATACCATGTTTATCGCATTAGGCTTGTAGTAATCAAAAATAGGATTTTTGGGGAATGTCAAAAAAAGGTTGTGTGGTAGGGTTTGGGTAAGAAAGGCCTAGGGCTTTTAAAAAAAGTAGTGTAAGTTTTTATTAGTCCTATAGCCTAAGGGAAAATTTAGACCTACACTTTTTATTAAAATAATTTCACATCTGGGCCAGGCCAGGGGCGGTTTTTGATTTTTTTTAGAGAGTATAAAGACACCTTTCTGTTCCACACAAAGAAGAAAAAAAATTTTTAAATGTCGCCATTTGTTTTGTATCGCACTTTCCCCCCTAACTTGCTTTTAACCGTCAAAAAAGTGTCAAGAACTATAGGGAACCAAAATTTTTTAAGGCGGGGAAGGGAAATTTGGTTTTTTCTCGGGCTCAGCGCCCTAAGAATTAGCATGGTACGAAAATGTAACTCGCCGTATCTTTTGACTCGCGAAAAAGAAATCTAAACCAATAACATCACAAGATGCATAATTCTGTGAAGAAGATGATGGCATTTTACTTTGCTCGATGACGCTTCCTAAATTCAAACTATTATGAGTTTAATGGACCCTTGTTTGCGCGCTGTCGCAAATGTACTCTGACTGAGCGGCAACCTAAGCGAGACGCAGCCACGTTGTGTGCAGCTGTGGCATCCTCGCATACCACGCGCCTGTCCATGGTTGCTAAATGTACTTTTCATTCAAGATTTTGTTGGCACATTAAAGGATATTTTATTAGTAATGTATAATCTAGTACAACCCAGTGACCTCACAGTAGCCACAAAGCAAGTCGGATACCAAATGATATGCTGATGCCACGGAAAAAATGTTTTTACGTGCTTTTTCATGAGCAGTTTGGAAGGTTTGGCAACAGTGTAAATGTAGAGTTCACTTCGACTCAAAACAAATGTCATAATATTTGTGATAGAGCAGAGTATGTATATCCACGCAAAGAGGAAAGATTATAGTTTCTTACAGTATGAATATTATTCCGGTCCGTGGTCGTGTTCTCGCGCTATCGCTTACGAAACATTTAGCACGGGTTAATCGCCTTTACCACGCTGACCGGAGAGGAACCAGACAACGCCCACTTAGGTTCCCTCGTTGATTATATGCCAAGTGTTTAAGGCTTATTTTAAAACCTTTATTTGGAAGCCTTCCAACAAACTTTTTCTACTTTTTTTTTCAAAAGAGACTATATTTCAATAACCTTAATGTCCATGTAAAATATGAAACATTGTAGCCCCACCCGTCTGGTCAGAATCGCGGGCCGACGTATTAGATGTTAGCAGTAGCAGTAGCAGTAGCTAGCAGTAGCTAACATCCTTAAAGTGATTTTGAGCATGTTTGAAGACATTTTTTCACCAAGAAGGAATGGTCGTACCCCAATAAAATTTGGCATGTGTTGTCAGGTACCTAAATCCCCTCGATTGTGATAGTTTTCAAGTTCACATCACGTTACATGACGGCTGGGTAACACCTCGAAATCACCCCAACTCTGCTTGGTGTATAAGGTGCTTGAGTGTGTAGCGCACCGCGGCTTGGCTGCGGCGCCCTAACGGGCACCTAGAATAAGCGCAAAAGAGTAAAATTGTAGACTACGTTCGTTGCGCTCGCTCTTCACAACAACAACAACATGCTGTCAACATGCAAGTTTAAATAATTGACCAGACCAGTTCTTATTCACAAAACGATGAGTTCTTGCATCAGTTCATATTCATTGAGCGAGCGTAGCGAGCGTCTCCACTTGACTCTTATGGCTCGAATGTCTGTT
>JAMZAV010012447.1:0-19214 GCA_024449915.1 Sweltsa coloradensis | reverse complement strand
AAAATATACGGCATCTAGTTGGTTGAACAAATGGTCTCTGGTTCACTATTGACAATTGCAATTGGTGATACAAATTTCTTACTAATTTACTGCCTAACGAGCTCGTGAATTCCTATTTCGACTGAAACTATTATAGGTGAACAATGTACGTTTTTTTGAAAAAAATATCTTAAGTTTACAAATACAAAAATGATAAATTGAACTGTCATTTGACAGGTACTTCACCTTCTGCCGTAGAATTGTTTTTATCCAATTGTAGAGACTTGATGATACGATGACACTATTTTTTATATGCGCACATTGACACTTGTAGCACTATTTTTTATGTTGCACTATGGGAATACGTAATTTATCTTGAAAGCGGAACGATGATGAATACTGAGAATTAATCCACTGACATGGACGTTGTCGGGAGTCGATCCAACGCTCCTAGGCATCCATATCAGCTTACACGATAGGTCCTCCTTTAGACGAGAATTCTCGATGATTCTATTGTTGAGTGGTGTCAACAGACACACGTAGATTTTTGATAATTATTGTTGATCAATGATCATATGACACGTTACTCGTGATATATCAATCTTGTTATTCGGATATTTATAACATTAGCGCCGTTACAGTTCGAAAGAAACAATATTTACTTTGACGAAAATCAGTCACTCTTACTTACTCAATCAGCACTCCTTGAGTGGTCTGATGACAACGAAGAATAATCAACAAAGTTTGATTATTTATTATTAAAATTTACTTAGCGATGATATTTTCGACGAATTTTGTTGATATGAACCACATTTGACATTGGTTGAACTGAAGATTATTACATTGACACGCTGAACATAAATTGATTATGCAATCACACTTAAAAATCATTACGTTACACAATTACTTTCCCGATTAACTCAATCTTACTTTTACCACCACACTTCACACCGAACCGAACCGAAATCTAGGTTTCTGATTGCCACCCGAAGCCAACACAACACGTCCACCCGTGGACACCGCCACCGAACAACTCTACCGAGCAACCCTCCGTGTCTTCAAAAACACCAGTATGGCCCCTCAATGACATGGTGAAGCCTCTCAGATTCCTAGTATCTGACCAATTATATACCCGAAACATCTCAACTTGAAACCACAGTCCCTGGGTTAAAATACTTGGACTTAAGCCCTTTGTCAAGCCATCCTATTGACTCACCCCTAACTATAGAAAGAAATCACTCTCAAAAATACTGCGTAGCAGCTACTCGGAATCAAGATAACATCTGTGCTTTCGGCTAGGTAACCAGTCAACCGAACAATAATCGCCGACTAGCTGGCATCTGACGGATTACTCTGAGCTCAACGCCATACACTCTGTCCAGACCTCTGTCTCCGACCAACATGATTTCTATTCACCAATTCCTTGAAAACCAATTACCTGAAGGGCACTACGCCTCTGCGTTGAGATTTTAGATTGAAATTTAGTTTCTAAATACTTCCAAACCTTGAGTTTCGTTCTAGAAGATTCCTTATGATCATTTTATTATTAATGTTGAGTTGTCTAATTAATGAGTTGGCTTTATGCATGGCATGTAATTAAGAATATGATTGATTAATAATTAGAGTTAAACTTGAGATGCAAATTTTAGTATGCAAATTTGAATAAAAAATCAAAGGTTGGAAGCAGCCTACGCTACCTAACATCACAATTGCATTGTATCTACCTTAGGCCCTATATACAAAAAACCGCGATTTCATCTATCATCACTAGCTTTATTTAGGGCCTACTGTACTCTGCTTAAAATAACGTGGCATTGCGTTCTTGTATAGTTGCAAGCTTTCAAGTTTGCTTTGCTGTTTTCCTTTAATATTATTTCTTTGTCTCCAACATTCTTATAAATGCATGTGTTTTTATTTGATTTATTAATGCATTTAATATCCTTTTTGATTTTTTTTTAAACCAAAATTGTGTTTTAATGCATTGTTGTGAATTGTGAAATTACTACTTCAAATATTTACTTAACTATATTTCATTGCTGTGCCTGCATCTATGTAATTAGATTTATTTAGTAGTCCTCCTTTGTAAATCAATTTTGTAACTGAAAAGGATAGACGTTAAATAAATAAATAAAAATAAATAAATCAGAATCTTGATTAAGCGTCGCATTGTACATGACGTGGGAGGATAGTTAACCCTATGATTAGATGCTTTCTACGACCTTCACAATAGCCCGGAGTTTGAGTTATCATTCTTAGGTTTGCTTAATATATTCGTGTTATTTTCAACAATACATTGTTTTAATAATTAATTTCGTGGCTTCATATTCAACTGAATTGTGGACTCTGCCTGGAAAAAGTATTTCATGTTTGGTACGTGAGTCAGGCTTTTTTGCACTGCTCGTGAGTAGTAAGGCTCAGTAGGAAAGTTTGAATTAATATCGAATTTAATATTTAAAATTTGAGAAAGATGTTTCTTCAAATTGTAGCTTTCCAAAAATGTTACTGCCTCGCCCCCCTCCCAATCATTTTCCTGCACGTCTCTGCGTATAAGGCCACCTTACCGACCTGCAACCGTCCTAGGTTCATTTCCCGGTGTGGCCGATCTTAATCTTGATGTTCAGGTGTCCTTGCAGCTTGCATGGTTTGCGATAATGCTATCCTGTCCCACATATTGTAAGTCCCATTCCCCTTGACGATCCTTCTTCTAAAACATAGGAATCTAGTCAAGTATAATAGCCTGTTTTTTTAAATGTGTAGCAGCACATTTATCAACCAGTCAGTTATAAATTGTGAACTAACTAAATCCTGCTAGATTTAATTTGATTTACAGTTCACATTTTTGTATTTTCTCCAGCGTGTAGTTGATATTTTTAATGTTCGAATCTCGCGCAAGTTCCGGCAGCGCCCTCTACCTTTACCGAGCTACGATCACTGACACAGGCGGTGCTGTGTTACCCAGTTGCTGTCTGAACTGCGGTTTGCCCCGGCCCGGCCAGAACAGCTGACATTGACTGAAAGTCAAGGTTGACACTTGACAGGACGCCTATTTTGGATGAAACTCTCGCATTGAACGAGAGGGCGTATCGCTTTAACCGAGACGGTTGATCTGGGGGCTACTTGAACGAAACGGAAGGTCTTTCCTTGATGTCTCTGGTTGGCGATAGACGTGTTTGCCAGGGCTGGGGACGACCCAAATAAATATTTGCTAAGAAGGAAGGAAGAGCTTCAAGAAATCGAGCATGGTTCTACAGTTTCTGAATTTTACATCGCTAGTTGCTGGTAAGCTTTTTTTGCTAGGCCTACTCTTGTGAACCAAGTTGCTTAGTAGGGTTTGGACTATTTTTTGTGTTTATAGGAATATAGTTTTTAGTTGTTATTTTCTTCCAATGTCGGTCGAGGCGTGGAGATTTGCATGGACGAAGTTGAGCTAGGGCCTCCATCTTGTTACTAGGTTGAAAGGTTCGAGCATGGGTTCCAACTTCCAGTGGGATCGTGATTTGTGGATGTTTCTCTTGCTGCTACTGGTTTCGTCCGCATGATTACGTTTCAGTTTTCTATTGTAGGCCCTAGGGGTACTAATGATTTTCTTGTGATTTGTTCTCATGTTAGAATTTACCATTTTAGCTCAGATTTAGAAAAATAGGCCTTATCTTTCTCAACCTTTGAGGTTTAGTCACCCTCTTAATTTAGCCTAGGGCTAGGCCTAGGCCCGCTTTACCGTTAACATATCAGTTGGGCCTTCTGCTAGGCCTAGGCCTAGGCCTAATCTTATTTCTTGTGATTAATTGTAGATTGCTAGGCCTAGCTAGTGTGTTTGCACATGCATAGGCCTATGAGGCTTAGGCCTAGGCCTAGGGTGATATTGTTTCACACATCATTGGATCCATATGACCGTTGACTGATTACATTACCGCAGTGTAGGGCCTAGGCTATATTCTTACGTTCAACTAGGGTTACCATACGTCCGGTTAAAGCCGGACATGTCCTCTTATTTTATGTCTGTCCGAGCGTCCGGGCGGTTTTTTCAAAATAATGCAAAATGTCCGGTTATTTCCCATGCAGAGGCGCATGCGCACCCTTCCGCCCCCTCACTTACCATCCACCGACCGTAAATCGCCGAATACGAGCAGCCGATCATGTCCGAGCGTGTCACAACACGCCAGGCTGTGCAGCAAGCAGTGTACTATCACGTGAACGTGATTGAGTTACCATTTCCGTACGTTTCGTGCCTTGTGTCCACGTCGTACGGCGTACGTAAAGAAGTGTTTGTAGGCCTAGGCGACTTGTCTTAAGTTTTGTCATAAAATGTAGTGTTCATTTAAAAAATAACCCCACAATTTAAAAGGCGTCGGCACCACTGTCCTTCCTTGACCCTTGTTCAGATCGCTCTAAACGCTATCCTGACGGTAAAAATGTCGAAAAAAAAATTCGCCTCCGGCGGCTGGGGCTCCACCCCAGACCCCTTGTTGTCCGCGAATTCTGTGGACGAAATGTCCTCTTTTTTGCTGAGACACTTATGGTAACCCTACGTTCAACTAGTTTTCTGTCCCTTGCCGCGTCCGCCTAGGCTACCGTGTCGCTGTCGTACGTCGGTCAGTCGCCCTTAAAATGCTGCCCGGTAAACTTGTATGTGTAGGCCTAGGCTATTGTGCAACTCCTAGGAATACCTACTAGGCCTAGGCTTAGGCCTGATGGTCTAGTGGTTAAGACGCCTGCCTGGAATGCGGGAGACCCGTGGTTCGAAACCCGATTGGGCGGACTTTTTTAATTTCTTAATTGTAGGCCTAGGCCTAGGCTAGTAAATACAAAAATTTCTTGCTACTTTTTCCGAGTCTAGTGTTAAATGATGTCTGAGATTTCCCAATCTGAATGCCACCATCTACCCAAACACTCTTAATAATTATAGTAATTAGGCCTATAGCTTCACTAATTCCCTCAATAAATAACATTTTGAAGCATGCCCTCATGCCCAGCTAGGCCTATAGCAACAGGCCTTGCAGCCGAGGCTGTAATGTAGGCCTAGGCCTTGCCCTAAGCCTGATGTTATGATGTTATGAAGGATAGGCCTATAGGCCTAGCAAAGTTTTCTCTTTGCTTTTGCATTTGGTTTACTTGCGGCAATAATAGGCCCTACCTCCCTTCTATAAGCCTATACATCATGATTATTTCAAATTCTCTAGACCCTAGGCCAATTTTTCACTTTAAAATTATATTCTTCGTAATTCGTCTACCGGTACCGGTTCTTACGTCCAACAGTAGGCTTTCAGTTTGGAATGTAAAAGGCCTAAACGTAATTGTTTCGATAAGACGAGGTCGTAGGTCTAGTTAGTTATTGAGGGCACTGAACAAGAAATGAATGTGCCTCTAGGCTACGGTAACTCTTCTTATGTTTGAAAGGTGTAGGCCTATGCTGACATGGATGGGAACTTCTTCGGTCATAGGTCCCGAAAAACAATAAGTTTTTGAGGTGAAAAAGACTGGCCTACTATATTAAATACCTACTATAGGCCCTAGGCCCAAAGGAGTTTCGTCAAAAATAGCAACGTTAGCCTAAAGGTTTTGTAGGTAGTTTTATGCAATAGGTACCGGTAGTAAAAAGCATGAAAAAACGAGTTGTTGTTTTTTCATGTTGAACGTAAGAACAAGGTGTTTGCTATTTTTACTGTCGGCTATCACGTAATGGGGGACCAATCACAATAGGCCTACTGAATGTAAAATTAATCGAAAGTAATTCTTACCGGTACGTTAGATCGTAAGAATATTAGGCTACGGGTACATTAATATTAGGCCTACAGCAGGGCTGCCACTGATATTTTTTTCAAATCCTGTATGAGGACGTAAAATATCCGCAAATATCCGTGAAAAGTCTAAAAACGTTGATTTCATTGATCAAACTATGAAAATGGATAAATGTGATGTTTATTTTTTGTTACCATCTTAACCTAAAAGTTGCCAAGGGCCTAGGCCCATGCACAGATGAGAAGAAAGGAGCCAGAAACGCCCGTGGTTGCTTTAATTAAGATTGCATACAAATTTTAAAATGCTATTTATTTACAGAAACTCCATTTTAAACATTAAAATAATATTATCTGACCTGGTTAAAAAATTCTAGGTCTAGGCCCTAGGCCTAGCTAGGCCCTATGAATGTTTGCATCACAATTTTGACCTAGGCCTAGCCTTGGCCCATGTGTTGTGTTCTATAATAACATTGCAGAACTTGATAATAACATTTTAATCATACTAATTCTATTTTCACTTTTAATATCACATAATCCAAACTTTATAAACAAAAACGAAAGAAAACAATTTTGTAGGCTCTTGGCTGTTCAATTTTAACTTGCATCCTCCCCAACCCCAAAAGCAACTGCTTGGCTGTTTCCTTGCTTTTTCTCAATGGAAACAGTTTCCTACTACACCTGGGACATGGCATGGCTCCGCCCATGCTCCGCCCCCTATCGAAAGTCGAATCGATTATCGCCCCGCCTTCAATGTTTACAATCGAAATTAGCCCGCGCAGATTCATATATACGTAAATAATCATAGAAAATCATAACTTACAATATATCCGTAAATAAGACTAAAAATCCGTTTATCCGTTTTTGCACCCTTAATATCCGTAAAAAACGGATAAAATCCGTTAAAACGGCAGCCCTGGAGTAATGTCTGATATGGCATTTACTGGCTACCGGTAGCTCAGCTACGACAAAACATAAGGCCCTAGGCCTAGAACTGTACGGCAGCATCTCAAGCTTCATCCAATACATTTATAAGACAGATTATTATTATAGTAAAGAATATGCTCATGTTTGGGCAGGCAATGGTCTAATTCTGATTATACAACTTGAACTGTGTAGCCTACCTATAAACGTAGGACGCTTCATAAACTTCTGTAACAGTCTGCCTCGGTTTAGCTCTCATGTGCTTGGGTAGGCCCTACTGACGTTTTGAGTGTTCTTAGATGAACATAATGTTGTTCTCATGTGAATGTATTGTCCCGTGAACGTAAAGCAGATTCTTTTTAATTTTTAATATTATTAAATTGATACGAGGGCCTAACTCAACGAAGTCTAGAATTCTATGCTACCGGTAAGCCTACCTATTGCTAATTATTGTTCCGTGGTGAACCTTTTGCTGGATGCCAGCTCTGTGATATTTTTGTAGGCCTAAGGGATAATATTCTGGGAAATTGTTAACATTATTGAATTAATACGGATATTTGACTAAACAATTTTACAGGGTGCTAAGACATGTACACTTAAATGAGTACCGTAGGCCTAATGTCTAAGGCCAAAGAACACGTCATTTTTGCTAGGTACTTTTGAATATCAGCAGGTTGCTGGATTTACCTTTGGATAATGTTACGTTGGCATCTGTAGGCCTATTGTGTTGGTGTATTGGTTCTGTAGAACGTAAGTTAGGCCTACTAGTTGTTAAGTACGAGGGTTTGCCAGCAACGTTTGAAAGAATTATAGATCTGCTTGCATGTCATAAATTGTGAGGTTGTATTGATAAGTCGGGTTTATTTGTGTACAGCTTGGTTCTAAACTAGGGCCCACACTAAATAGTATTTTTACGAACCGGTTAATCGATTAAGAATCTTGCTCCGTAAGATTTTGTGTACAATATTCCCCGCCGCTGCACTAAACAACTCTCACGACAAACGCACATAATGATGACCGCTCTGTATTCGGGAAGTTGAGTAGGCCTACCGGCTGGGCGGGTTGCGCTGAGGGTTGAGTGGGGGAGGGGTGGACGCGGCTGCCGAACAAGCTGACTGGTGAGTGAAAAGAACTAACTTGTCACAACTCGCAATTTGTATCTGAAGTGACTGCCTGGGCGCTGTGCGACTTCAAGGCCAAGCGCACAGTGGCAGGGAACACGAGAATGCGCCTTGTGTTGCACGGGAAAGTGCGGCAAATTATTTTTTTAAATTTATTTTCGAAAAACCGGTTTACGAAATTAAAAAAAAACTGGTTACTTATGTAGGCCCTATCTAAACAGGAACTCAAGATTGTATCTTGACGAGCACCCTGTCTAGTAGCTTGTGGTCATAAGTAACATTTGTATTGTTTTCGGTGTTATTAATTAAGATTTGATTGGAGAAGGGTTGACAGGTTGGGAAAGCATTAAGATTTGGTTCATTGCCAACATTGGTTACGCCTTTCGCCGGCAAGCACAAAACGTTAGTCGCCAAAGAAGCTACCGGTATAGCTTAAAATTTAAGTTTTGAATCTATCGAATAGCCCTACCGCGTTGGGGGCCTTTGGTCGCTATAGAAAACTAAGTACATGCTAGATGGCCAATCTTTAATTCAGTGTAAATATTATTGTGGTTATTTTGCTTATAACTTGAAGTTATGTGTGTGTATAGCAATGGCAGTCATTTTGTTTAACAGTCATCACCCGTTAGCTGTAGGCCTATTGTTTAATTCTAGATTTGTATAATTCCAGACTTGTCACTAGTAACCTGCGACTTGACCACCCGTATGGAAAAAGCATTCTATTTTGTAATATTACTTATCTCATGTAGGCCCTCCTATCTCATTCTAGTACATTAACCATTTCACCCATGTCACATTCATATCAACCACTTGTTTCATTCTAGATATGTTTTGACAAGTACCGGTACTTGCTTTTGCAATAAACCCAGGCCTTCTACCATTTCATTGAAGATTTCTGTTCTATTCAGGGACTACCAACTCCTTCGTTCTTCCTGTTGGGACTTGTTTTATTTTCAGCGAAGAACATGGCGTCCATTAAGATTAGTACCGCTGCACATATTTTGGCGTTCATTTTAGGATTAAACTTTTTAGAATAGGCTAAGTAGGCCTACCGCTGCAAGACTGAAAAGCCACCCACGCCCCTTCTCCTTCGTGAACCTAGTCGCGGTATTGTGCGGTGTCCCACAAGGTTGGAAAGGGGATGTTTTTATTTCAAATTCTTCTCATATTCAGTGTCTTGTTATTTTATCTTCCAGCCAGGAATGCGGCCCCTACGTCCAGCCTGGGAGAGGGGGGGACTCTGCAACCACCTCACTCGCACGGCCTCAATCATCAGCTGCTCGCTAGTGACGTCACAACAACATGGCTGAAAGGAGGCTAGGTGAGCAACATTTTCTTGGTCTTATGCTTGACAATAATTTGTAATTATTTGCTTTCAAATTTAGGCCTAGCCCTAGCCTACTTTCAACTAACATCAAAAATTCAAAATAATAATAATGGGTACTGGTACCACTTTATGTAAATGTTGTCCTCCTTTGTAAATCAGTTTTTATAACTGAATAGGATAATGTTAAATAAATAAATAAATCTAATATTTGTGAGGAAGCAGTATTCAATCCTGATGTAATAAATTGTAATTCAATTTTTTAATTGACTTACTTGGGTAAATAGGCCTAGTGTATTCTTGGACTGAGGCAAGTTCTTCTTTCAATGCAAAAATGTTTCATTTCTTTTCTAGCAACCAAATTTTTTTGTGTCTGGCAGCGCTACACCGGAAGTGATGGCAGCGCTACACAGGAAGTGATGAAGACTTGGAGTTTGCTGCTGCGCCTGTCACCAACACCGAACATCGTCCCGAACAAGTTTCCGATCTTCGTTGCCGAGCTCCAGCAGTCTTCTCGTACGACACTTCACCGTTACCAGCGGCTAGTTCTCTGGTGAGTGAATTATCTTTCTTTGTGGTTGAACTTATGTACTCGTTGTATGGTGAACTGAACCATCAATCATTTTTTTATAGGCTACTTTCCCAAGTTAGCGTAGGCCTACTGTGAAAGCCGTGGAATAATAAAAAAAATTGTGTGGCTTGTTGGTCTTATGGTTTGCGTCTCTGCCTCCACTGCAAAAGGTCCAGGTTTCGATTTCCACTCAAGTCAAAAGTTTTTTAACTTCTGATTTGGAAGTCCATCAGTTCTTATCTTAGGAATTTGTTAACGGTGATTTTAAAGCCGTTCTAGCAACGAGGCACATAATAAATTTAAAGTTGTTCTGAATCGGCTTTGTTGATTCTGGCGTTGATTCGCGGTGTTCGCACTGTCCATACCACTGATCGCTATATTTCCTATTAAAAATATCGATCTTTGGTTGGTTATCGCTCACTCGTCGATTGCGTCGGGGCTTGCAGTGTTGGCTTAGTCGCTTTGATTTAAAGTCCCCCCCTGAAACTCAGTTATATAACTGTGTGGGTAGACTCTAAATAAAATTTATTTATTTATTTATAATACAATGGTTTCACGTTCACTTTGACTTTTTTATTGGATCCATACGTTTCTTTTTCTTTTTCTTGACACACATCTAATCCTTCAATTTTATACAATAAGTTGTAAATTAATTTCTAATTTACCGTATTGTTCTGAATATAGCGCGATGTTTTTTTCCGAAAATACAATCTCAAAAACAGCACTCGCGTTATTTCCGCGCACTTGCATTTGAAATAGCGCCTAAACATAGGCCACGCCTCTATACAACTCCTGCGCATTGTCTGCTGCGCTTCGCCCCGCCCACCCACTCGATGCCACTGAACTCGGCCGAACCTTGGGCGAAACTGTCTGCTAGTCGTCGGGATCCTTGGCCGTGATCACATCGTGACCTAGCTTGACCGCTTGACCAACATAGATTTTGTTCGTCGGGGTTGTCTATCTACGTTGCTAAGAGTCTACGTAACGTAATAATGAGTGAAGAAGGAGAAGATGAAATGGCTCAAGATGAACAAATGAAGACTGCTGATCGCGTGGAAAAGAAAGGTTCCTCTGCCTTACAAATCAGCAAGGGATTGCGTAGGAGCTAGGCCTAGGCCTACGACATAAACATTGAAGACCAGGAATCAGACTGGTGAACTGTGGTTGACATGTGAGCTTGTGCTTGGCCCTACCCTGTTAAAAACCATAGGCCTAGGCCCTAACATTGTTCAAAATGTTTTGTTGTAAGTGTTTCATGTACATTTTAATTTTCTTTGATTTTTTTCTTTTTTCTTGAAATGATTCTGAAAAATTGGGGGTCGTGTTATATTCGAGGTCGTGTTATATTCGGAACAATACGGTAATTTTAGTGTTTGGCCCCTACAAAACATGGTACATATAATTTTTTACTCGCTGTAAATCACAGATTTAATGTTTTAGGCCTAATAATACCTAAATTTACTTTGTTAGTAATATCCCTCTTGAGTCCACTCACTTTTACTCTTTAACTGTGTCATATCAATTATTCGACAGTCAAATATTGATACCAACCTTTTTTTTATTTCTAGTTGTGGTACTTCTGCTATTCCTCTGGTGAACAGCTCCACTCGTCTGTACCGAGTGACCTCGTACAACTCTACAATCAGCGACACAGTTATCCTGCGTGGCTCAAGACTTCTACGCTGACATGTCCACCTCGCAGGAGTTGCCAGCTCAAAGTGTTTAGGCCTAGGTAAGATATTATTAAACATTTACTTTTCTTGAGATATTGCAGGCTTTCACAACCCGTGAGCCGTGACAGAAGTCTTTTACTTTTCTTATTTTCAATCCCTATGTTATGTTAGTAAATATAATATTTTGGAATAATTAAACACACGGCTTGTTCTATTCCCGAGTAAAATAACATTAGTCGCGGTGTTGGTGTAGTAGAGCAGAGATTAAATCAATAATGCTTAGTTCAACCAAATAGTGAGTGATGACAAGTAAAATGAAAGCCTAGCCAGTCTTTTTTTCTATGGGGATAACATAAGGTATTTTTCTTTAAGACCAAGAGCTGGGTGGTACAGATATGAATTGGTTTTGTCTTCTTCTTTTCATATGCCCACATTTTTGGCTTACTAACAACAACAACAACAACAACTAGGCTAGTTCTACCTTCCATGTAGGCTAACAATTAAGTTTTCTCCATTGAAAATTGAAATTAGGCCTAGTACGGTAGCACTGAAATAAAATTTTTTAGTAGGGATGTCAACGATAATCGCATATCGATAATTATTGATAATATCGATTATCGATATTATCGCAATATGAGTTGCTGCATCGCGATTATCGTACGATATTAATTCCTAGCGATAATCGCGATATTATCGGGCATCTGCTGCTTCAAATTGAATTTAGCGCCAACGGATGTGTTGATTCTTCAGTTATCACGTGTTGTTGCATCGCCCCAATCACGTAAACTTCTCTACTGCGCATTGCGCAATGGCAGGCGTCAGCTGGCTGTTGCCTAGCAACGACGGGCCCGCCCTCGATGGGCCCGCCCCCCGCCGACCGCTCGAAGCTAGCCTCTCTCTCGCTTCACCGCTCTTCTCGCACACGCTGTCTCGTGGTAGGGTATCGAGTGGCCGGTTGGCCGCTCCGCCAACCAATAGCCACGCTAGTACAGTGGAGGCGCGCAATTCAAATAGACGCACTGCGAGAAACGTGTTTTATATACGCCGATATATCGTGATATGACTGAAGCGACTATATCGGCGCGATTTTTTGTCCACGATATTATCGCGATTAATCGCGATATTAATTTTATTTCAGCGCGATTATCAATTATGAATTTTATATCGTTTGACATCCCTATTTTTTAGTAGTATATTTATTTTCTTTTAAAGTTGTTAATTTTAACTTTTCTTCTTTCCAGCTGCCATACTACACCGGTCACTGGATGAAGCACCGCCCACTAGGGCGGTAATGCGAGTGAACTGAATTCGTACTCGACGTGTGTTATAAGTAAACAAATAGTGATTTATATAAGTGCAGTTACTAAAGTGCAAGTGAACAAATTGTGAACATTACTCAGTGCGCGACAGTGCGTCCCCGCCTCGCTGTCATCTCCGCCCACCGCAAGACTGGAGTCTGCTCCTAGACCGGCTCAGATCGAGATCCAAGCAGCGTCCAAGCAGACTATGGTAAGCCAAAGTTCACTTCAGTAGTTTAATTTTCTTATTTCATTGTACAGTAAACCTCTTTTTATACAAACTAGAGCAGATGTAGAGTAAAAACATCTCAATTTGTAACTTTTTTAGAGCAACATGATCAGTTAAAATTAGGGCTGTGCGAGTACTCGATTTCTCGAGCTTTTTCGAGCTTTTTCGAGCTTCAGTTTAGAGCTCGCGCCGAGCCGAGCTTGGTTTTAGGCTCGATTTTATTCAAGCCGAGCCGAGCCTACAAAAACACGCAGTACACGCGCTCATTTTCATCAACACTCAACAGACATTCTTGTCAACACAGACTTTCGCGGAAGAATGCGGCAGCCTGAGCCAGCGATCAACAGTCGACTCGACACAGTAGAATGCGATAGGCCTAGGCCTAGAATGCAAACGTGTCTCTCTCTCTTTCATGTGGGAAAACCTATACTATTATCGCCCGCGCTGAAGCTTTCGTCGCAAAATAAGCCTAGGAAAGAAAGGAGATAATCCAAGAAATAACAATCCAATGCGTCGTAATCGTAGAAACATGATCACATTGCAATAATTCTTCTTCCAACTAGTTCCACCGACCATCTTTGTTCTTCGTCAGCTGTGAGTTGAGTTGGTTGGATCGACCGAACGCGCACGTAGTTCGCGCAGGTGTCACGTGTTGGCTTACAACGCACTCTGTTGTCAACTCGAGTTACTCTTTAGCAGAGTCGACAAGGAAGTTTCCCCGGGTCTTCTTTATCGACTCTGCAGGCAGCAGGCAGGCTCCGCGGGAAAGATCGCATCGACGTAGCGCTTAAAATAATAAACCCGTGAATTAGCCTAAAAACAGTCGCGAAAAATACCCTGATCTTATAATCTGCTCCGGGTAATTTCTAGAACCGGGTAGGCCTACCCGATGACATCCATAGAAAATATGTAGGCCTAGGCCTAGCCTAACCATTTTTTTTTTTTTTTTAATTTGAAAAAGCTAGGCTCGGCTTGGCTCGAAAATCAAGCTTTTTTTTAATATTCGGCTCGGCTCGACTTAAAAATTCTAGGCTCGCACCTGCCTTAATCATTCGACTATCGACTTCCTGCGATATTTTCGATAATTGAAATGGAAGCAGCTCTCCACCAATTGCGTACCTTCTTATGTTCGACTAATCGATTCGCAGCAATAATGCGATACATCATGAATGTAGGCCTATCCACCAATGAGAAAGCTGCTAATATAAGACGCCAAGACGAGACGCTGTGACATTTACGACGATATTTACGATGTTTTATAGAGTAGGCCTAACAAGTATTATTTGGATCACTGAACAATGATTAAAGACCGATTAACCACGTTTATTGTTAACAAATCAATTTCTCGCAGGCAAGTTTTAACCACATTTGCGTCAACTTGCACACCTTAATGCGATGTCGATAAGCTACATAACCTCAAAATAGATCGTCATTTTACGTTTGTTAATCAAAGTTAGATAACGCCTAATAAAATTTAATAGTCGCGGTATTTAGACGAGAACTGGCCGCGATTTCACAACAATCTTTGCTAGGTTTGGTTTATGGACCAGGGTCTAGACCTAGGCTAGGTAGGCCTACATGGGGAATATTTTAGGCTTAGGGACTAAGGGTAGGAACTTAGGCTAGGGCTAGGTCAAGTAAGGAAAAGCCTAGTCTAGGTTAGTTAGAATATAGAAGATAAGAGGTGTCTAAACATGTTTTATAAGCTCTTATCTAAACCAAGACTTTGGAATTTGGTAACCTTGCCTAGGCTAGGGCGCTAGGCCTATGCCTAAATTTAGGATGCTGTGCCAAAAGGGCTAGGCTAGTCAATCCTGTCGATGAATAGATCTCGATAGTAAGGAGATTTAGCCTAGACATTAAAGTATGCCCAATTGAAATTCCTACCTCCCTGTTTTTGGTTTTAAGCAGATTTTTTAAGGTTTGGTTCGAGGTCGAAGTTCAAAACTTTTTTTTACAGAAGTTCGAGTTCGGTTCGAAACTTAAAAAACCAAGGTTCGCCCAACCCTAAATAACATTGTGTACGCGGCGTGCAGCCTACACGTACCATCCCTACCGCGTATCAAGGGTTCCGCGAAAAATGACAATCAAAATAACTGCATAGGCCTACAATTAAAAAGGATTTTCTTCGATCGAATCGATTCTTAGGTCACAATGATCGATTCCGATTTTTTGGAATCGATGTCATCCCTAGGGATGGTATAGAGTAGGCTACACCTGTAAACGTGTCCACCTTTTAATACGTTTACATGTTTACTGTTTCTACGAAAATAATAAACTGTGTGTGTGCGACTTAGCTGCCGGTCAGCTAAAATCTCTTCGCGCCGTGCAATCGGTGCATGTCACGTGACTTGTTACATGCCGCGCATGCGTGCACTCGCGCAAGTCGCTCAGCCGCTCAGGGAGCGTAGTGGGGCGGCGTCTTTAAGACATCAAGCAGCGAGCCGTAGCTAGTTTTAACAAGGTCAATGAAAGGTATAGCCTACCTATCTAGGGGCCTATCTATCTACCCCTCGCTTTTGCTTTGATTCCACGTTGGCAATAATTGAACACAAGGAAATAGAAACCCTCCTAGGTTGGAAACAAAATAAAACAATGCCGGTATTAGGGATGGGAAAAAGACTAAAGTGTTTAATTTCCTAAACGTTTAACATCTTGAAATTTTCGTGTTTAAAAGTTTTAAGCCCCATTTTTTTCAATGAATTTTAGGTGGGCGGAGGCCTAGGTTTTACAACAAAAATCGTAATTTTGTACTTTTGACCTGCGACGAGTAATAAACAACGGTTTTATTCTCACATGCATTTAATGACCCGGCACTTCCACCATGTGTAGCAGATAAGATCCCTTTACACAGCCTGAGACCCGGCACTCCACCAAAATTACGCACTTTTAGAAAATTTTCGGCCTACTAATTTGTTAGTCTGTGTTTGTGTCCAAAAGTGATGTAGGCCTACAATAACATTTTGTTTTATAATTAAAAAAAAAAAAAAAAATTACTATCACGTTTTTATAAAACACTAAATGTTAAAACTCTACATGCCCGTTTAAACGACTACATGCGCGTTTAAACGACCCATCCCTAACCGGTATAGGCCTACACCATTTTTTTAGCAAGTGGCTAACATTACACAGTGTACGTGTACCCACGCTGACAGCCAACCTGAGCAGACAAGAGTGTGCACTTTTAGGAAAAGTACACGCATTTGCCCATCCCTATTCACCCCTCTTCTAAAGGTTTCTTTATTTGATCCTTTATTTATATCTTGGGCCTCCCCTTTTGCACTTCTAGGAAATCTTGCTCAATTTTTCCACAGACCAGACCACCAAATAATTTCTATTCACTAGGCCCTACATAATATCGTAAACTTCCACCCTATTTTTCTTGTTTTTCCCTTTTCACTATACTATGTTTTTAATTGTTATGGGGAGCAACCTTTAGAACATTTAGTCTACATCTCTCACTCATTCTAATGATCAACTCTGGTAAACTTGTCTCCAATATTTCAACTGCTTTAAACCACATCGTTGATGTCTCAAATTTGTAAACGAAAAAAATACTTGCTTAATTTAGCTATGACACGTTAAGCCAGAGGTTCTGGGTTCGAATATCAGTCGGGCAAACTTTTACAACAATTGCTATGAATCAATAAACCCCAATTTTCCGTTAATTAACATAATTTTTGTATGGCTGTGGCATGTAGAATGTTAGCTACATTTTGATTCAGATTACTAGTAGGGCCCATTTTGAGTTTTTCAGATTGTTAATTACCTACGGTCTACCCCAAAATTTCTGCAACACCTACGAACTACCATGTTGTTTTCGCGGGGCCATCAAAAATCCGGGCTCGCAACCTTCTCGTGGATTGGCCCATGAGTAAGTTTTTACTCCCTAAAACTAATGGCGAGCTCTGGTCGTCGTCGGGGAACCTTCCCCTTCCTTTGACTACCTCCCCGACGGCGACGACAATGACAACACGGACGGATGATGACACCCGACGAAGACGACCACGACGGGGAAGAACCCTTGCCCCCCTTACGCTTGTGGCTAGTTCTGACCAGCACAGGCCTGTCCACCCCTTGTCCCCCCGCGTCACCCCTTAAAGTTCCTCCCCTTGAAAAGAAATAGGCCTATATGCCTTGTGACGGACCGAACCGGCATGCATGCATATAAAGTGGGTTCAAAACAAGTGGGTTCTCGGGGAGTGGGTTCTTTGTCTGAGGAAGGGTGACATTCATTAAAAGTAGATAATTACCTTAAAGAAAGACAAGGTTTATTGGACTCACCCAAGTGACGTAGACGGCGGTACACAAGAACGCCATAATACGAACAATGAATAACAATAAATAAAATGATACTATAAACAATGATGAACCAAAAACACGCAGAGGATGCGATGCGCTAGCTAAAGAATGAAGGGGGGGGGGGTTGTTGATCAGCGTCGGGGGTTGAAGGTCGGCATCAGAACGCGTCAACACAGCTAGTCAACTCTACACCTCCAATACAGATGCAACCCGTCCACAACGCCGTGACACAAAATCAAATAGGTACTTTGATTCGCACACGTTCACTTCTCCACTGTACTCCAACTTGGTATCAACGAGCTTACGAAATACACATCCGCACTCAGCGATGGTCTCAAACACTCTCTCTGATCCAGAGCCATGTCCACCCTGACTCCTTGAGTCGTTCAAAACCCACTTGGCCCATTGGTGGGATTCAAAATTCACAAACCGACCAACCAATGGCAATTAACAGAAATAAATACAAATTACTCAAATACGTTAACTTGGAAGGCCGTTGGGTTCCCCGAACGCTTCCTCCCAAGTTGACAAAAACATCTAAATTCTAGAAACACAATACTCTTGCTGCCAAGTGTCCACGCACCCTGCTTGTCTGCAACCGTCTCCCAAAGTCATTAACTTATATGAACTTATGTGAGGGGTGCGAAACAGGCCCTCACAGCCTACATAGTGGTTACTCACACTTATAGAAATTGTTTTATCTTGGAGGCGCAAACAATCTTAGAAAGCGCCCGCAAACTACTAATACTAATTCCGTGCCTGCATCTACATTATTATTATGTTCATGTCATCATGCGTCTAGCCATCCAGTAGAGGACATGTCTCCCTTTCGTTACTGTCCCTTCCCTCTGCCTATTTCATCAATCACTTCCTTCAATCTAGCACATAAAAGCCGGTGCCGTCTGTCCTGTACTCGGTCGTTTCATAATCGGCATACATCCGATTCAAACTTAACATGTCCATGCCTCCCCACACAAAACCACACCTACCCAGATCTGTTCTTACCACACTCTGCTGGAATTGCATATCTTGTATGATCTCTTTATATGCAGAGTCGGTTTAGAATACCAGTGTAGAAGTGAAATGCATGCCAATTTTGGCAATAGGCCCTAATACAATTTAAAAAACTAATTTGGCTCTTGCAATTATATTTCATGATTAAAAACATTTTAAAGATTCCGAGTCACGAAATAAGTTTTTACTGGCACCGAGTAAAAGTAAAAACAAATAAATTGGTACGGTAGGCCTAATAAAATGAAAGTTTAGAAAGTTTATTTTTATTTTATTTTTGGTAGGCCTCAATTCTAATTAACTGCACTTTTGCTGCCAACCTCGATGCCAGTGTTTGGTTGTTCATAAATTTACGTTTTTTTGTCGCACTTCTTGCACGCCTCTTAGGTTTCAATAAAATGATTAAAATCTTTCCTTTCAATGAGTTGTTTCATTTTTCGAAACTATTAGGCCTATAGTTGATTCTAAAGAGCTGTCATTTAAATAAATGATTTCCTAACCAGTGGCCACAGTGCGTGGGTGACGGTGCTGCGATCCCTCGGCCGTGGCGTTCTTAGTTTTAAAAACCATCTAGCCTATGGCATAGGCTATAAAGTCACTCCTGTTTGTTGTGGTTGTCCATCCACCCCCTCTTGCAGGCATGTAGGAACTCTTTTTCAATTTGGGATTGGGGGGGGGGGGGTGAAATTTTCAAGCTGCCTTTTTTTGGTGGGGCCTCTGCATGCTTTTGCACAGCTTACATAAAGTCAGCAATACCGTACCTTATCCCTGTACTACTAGTTTTCCAGTTGTAGCCTTGACGATAAATGGCGAAATGGATGTTTAACATCGTAAAATGGGGGGCACATGAAAAATAGTGGGGAGTCATGTTGAGAAGTGGGGAAAATCTTAATCGATATATTACACAGCCTGTCGGTGTTGGCCCTCCTTCCCTCTCTAGATTCCAACCCAGAGTCTCCCAACATCTCAGCAACACTAACATAAATCCTCTTGTCATGCCCCACAGTCTTTTTATTATTATTATTATTATTATTTATTATTTATAAA
>JAMZAV010012446.1:0-18815 GCA_024449915.1 Sweltsa coloradensis | reverse complement strand
ATAGAATAGAATAGAATAGAATAGAATAGAATAGAATAGAATAGAATAGAATAGAATAGAATAGAATAGAATAGAATAGAATAGAATAGAATAGAATAGAATACATCATTGAAGGTGCTGCACTAAAAATTGTTGATTCCATCAGAGACCTAGGTGTACAGATGTCCTCTGATCTTTCTTTAATGACCATGCACCTTGGCGTCTTTTCCAAAAAAGCACTAAGAATTCTTGGTTATATCAAACGTAATTGTGCGGCTAACTTCTCACCTAGAACTAAAAGAAAGCTGTATGTATCCTTGGTTTCGACCCCACGTTGACTACGCCAGTGTTGTCTGGAATCCACATCACGTTACCAAAATTAAGCAAGTTGAACGTATTCAATACAAATTTGTAAGTTTTCTTTGTTATAAAAATAATTTAAATTTTCACCGATCACATTATGCTACACTTTGTCAACAACAATCAATTCCAACACTAGAAAGTCGTCGTAGTGCAACCGACGTAATTTTCCTTTACAAACTTCTCCATAACTTAATCGACACGGACCTAATTCAAGATATAAACTTCTAATCCCTTCAAGATTTACAAGAAATTACATACCCTTCAAAATTCCATGTGCTCGTATTGATGTTTTTAAATTTTCCCCCATTAACCGAATACAAGACACCTACAACAAATTATTAGCCATTAATCCAGAAATTGACATCAACCACATGAAACTTCAATAAATTTAAAGCAGCTGTTTATGCCAGTTTACCAACATGACTCATCACTCTTGTCACCTAATCAACTTTTCACCAGTTTTGTATTTTATAACCTCATTTCCCCCCCCCCCCCCTTCATTCATCTTTGGCTTTAAGCCGTTTTTTTATATATTCTTTTGTTATTCAATTTTTTTCTTGTTTTTTTTTTGTTGTAACATTTTAATTTAATTTTATCGTACTTGTTCATATAGGTATTTAATCATTTGTATGTGTAACGTATTTTGTATTGTTTTGAATAGTATATTTTTGAATTGTTTAGTTTTAGTTATACCTAACACTTGTGGGTTTTGATACCTGTTGTTAGAGATAAATAAATAGAATAGAATAGAATAGAATAGAATAGAATAGAATAGAATAGAATAGAATAGAATTTTGCTTTATTTCCATTAAGTGTAGCATACATAGTTTTATGTTTACATAACACTGTTGACCCCTAAGATTAAAAAAACGTCTTGTAGTTAGGATACATGAAAAGGGTAGGACCTATATTAAATTTACAAATTAATATCCTAGTTACCTACTTACTAATGACTTACCAATTCAAGGCTTACCTTGTAATACTTAAAATGTAAATACGACAGTGCTAAAACTACACACATAGTTATGCTACATATCTTGGCCTACGAGTTGTATGTCTAAATGTTTAAATACCGAATATAAAAATTGATAACACATAATACTACACAAGTTGGCACATGTATATAGTAATCCATCTACTGAGTAGTATGTTCATTCTTTAAGAGAGATTTAAGTTTGTTTTAAAATGAATTTACATTGGATTTTTTATGTTTGATGGAAGTTTGTTAAATAATGTTATGTTCCTGTAGCTTGAATTTATTTGTGTGAGTTTGTGCTTGTGAAATTTAATGTGTATGTTGGTGGCTTGCCTAGTGGCATGTGAGTGGACAATATTGTTCACTGTTAGATTTGACATGTCCTTTATGATGCTCATGATAGATTCATAAATATATAGGATGTAAAATGTAAATACATTATGTTTAATAAAATGAGGTTTGACATATGAGTTATTTTCTTGTTTGAGGCCAATTATGGTTCTTGACAGCTCGTTTTTTTTAAATTTCAAAAACGAATATGCCATTGTGAAATTTAATTGCGTTACGTATGACCTATTAATTAAAATTGTCATTTGTAAATCAGTTTTTAACTGAAAAGGATGGACGTTAAATAAATAAGTATATAAATAATATGTCTCGTATATTTCGGGCTGTGAAAGTATATGAAGTTTGACATTAATAAAAGTTGATATTTAACGACCATAAGTGACTGTGAGCCTAGCACTAGCGTAGCAGAGGGCCCCGCAAACCCCACGAGGCATCGGGAGGGGGGGGGGGCTGATGAATAAATCGCATTTTATGAACATTTCAAATAAGACAGCAAATCACTCAACATTTTATTTAAAATTATATGAAAAAATTCGCGGGGCTCCCACAAAAACATATAAAAAAATAAATTAATAAATATTTTGAATAAGCCAGAAAATCACTCATAGGTCAAAGACACCTAAGAATTTTCTAGGCAACCAACATTTATGTTTTTCTACAGCGAAATATTTGTAGACACTAGCAGCAATTCTAATGAGAGTTGTAGAGACGGACGAGCCAGTACAGTCATAAACGGATGGCTGTGCGGCATATATTTTTGAATAGTGTGTATAAAAAACCACCTTAGAAAGTGTGATAATCACGTAGGGTGGTAGGAGACGGACTGAAGTTGTGTGTGGAGTTGTGTGTGGAGTTGGATCGGGATGTGATTGTGCAAGCTCGGTGCTCCTATTGAAAATAAGATCAAACGTAAATATGTTGTTATGTATAGGCCGACTGTGAATTGTAAGCTCAACATGACGACAAAACAAAATGACGCACACAAACTAACGAATCAAATGCACTCTTAAGAACCTGATATTCTAAATTTCCCCACACGCCTCGTGCTTGGTCCTACAACCACCACTGTCGCGAGAGGGCCCCCGAGTCCTGCGCTACGCCACTGAAGCCTAGATAACTTCGCTAAACAATGCAAAAGTTCATATTAATAACAATATGTTCCCTGGAAGCAAATGATAGGTATTTGCTAAATTGCAATCGTAATATAGTGAAATTGTACACTAAGCAAGTTAGCTATGCAGTGAAACCTCGCATAGAGTGTAATTAGTTATCTGTGGAAGCAGGTATGTCTTATGGATCTTGGCTGCATTGTAATGTGCGCATCCAATAGTCAGTCCTCCCCCCACCCCCACCCCCACCCCCCGCCGTGTGACGCAACCCCCGTCAACACTAAAACAAGCCGAGCTTTCGAAGGCAGTGCATTTATTCTTCATGCGACTCTAACGCGACGGTGGACGCAGTCACTGGAAAATGGCAGGGTCGATGCGCGCTTATTACCAACATCAACCCGTAGACACTCATTAAAAGCATTCATTTTCACCAGCGAGATTCGCTCTGTGCACTACCTTCCCCGTGTGCACACTTTAGGCTGATGTTTATAGCGAGACTTCCACACATACGTGCGTTTCATGGTGCGTGTGCGGTGTGCGTGCGTGACAGGACGCCGGAGGTAAGGGGTGCCCAGTGGTCATTACATTACACAACACCAAACCCATTTCGATTTCATCTCGATTAGGGAATAGTTTAATAAAGCATATTATTCCTCTTCCGCACGAATGATCGCGTGCGTTTATTTCTGACATAATAACATTTTTAAGTAGGGAACCTTCTCAGGGCAAACTTTCTCTCTAAAAGGACAACTAAATAGAAATTGTATATTTTGACAGCTAAGATGAATATCAAAGGTATATTTTGAGGCGTTCAATCAAACTATCTCCTTTTAGGGACCACCTTGGAATGTTTCAGTTAGGGTTGCTTGTGGACGTAATTATTTCGAAGACTTGAAAAAGCGACTTTATGACTTCAATTTATGAAATTTTATTTCCCCAATACAAAGTCCCACTATGGGGAACACTAAACTAATAAAGTGCAGTCCATACTTATCAACACAGTTTCAAAAAGCTATAATGATAGATGTGTATGGTTGTGTGGTTATCAGTGCTGTAATGTATAACCGTTGTTTTAAACAAGCACTGAGCCCGCTTGATCGGTGTACCTCATTCGACGTGGTAAAAATATGTGTTCCATTTCGCTTCATATTTATTATTACACAGTTTCCACACCACGCGAGAGCGGATCGACAGCGTAATGGCTCCGATAGACTATTCATGCATAGAGCAGAACCTCCCTTCCCCTTTTAGTTCTGCAAACGAGCCTGAAGTCCCCTTCTCCCACGCATCATCCCTGCCTGTACCCAACCCGTAGACTCGACTATACTGGCGTTTATAATATGTTACATGGAATAGATAAAACTTGCACACGAAAAATTATTTTGTACACTCTTTTGTTGAAAGTCGAAACCATTTATGAACTAACAAATACATTAGCATGAACATAAACATTGGAGCTTGCTTGAGCAAACGAGTCAGCACTATTGGTAAAGATAATCATGCCCGTTGTCAAACGAAAATATGATTCAGCTAAATCGTACCCCAAAATAATATTTTTAGTATATTTACATGAATTTACTATATTAACAAATAATTAAACATGCTTACTATTATAATAACAAAATTCGAATCCAAAATCAACAGAAAGGGCATCTGCACGTAGAACTTTTGTACATGTTACCGTAGTAAAACAATATCCTGTCATTACACAAGCACAGGTGGCGAAGCTACTTGGTGGCGGTTCCGGGTAGCTTTAAAACTAAGAAATGTTCGTTTTCGTTTTCAAATGGTGGAGGTGCCGGGTCAAGAATTTTCAAACTCTCTGGGGGTCCAGCCACGCCCCTCTTTACTCAGGGTCACCAACAACAATGTTTTAACCCTTGTTGAAGGACAATGCCAACAAAACCGCAACTCAATCGGACGTCATGCTATGATTGAGTTTTATTGTGAGATGTGACATACGCATCGACGAACGGACGGGCAGAAAAGTGATTTCGATCGTTTAAAAACGTTGTCATGTTAATTACATTTATCAAATAACTAGGAAAACGCTAAAAGTCCCGCCGCGTTGATGGATGAGCTTTTTAAAGTTTTTAGTTTGCGAGGGATATATTTACTTTTGCAAGTGCTTTGTTTTGCTACCTACGCATTGTAAGTGATTGTTGTCAAATTTCTTTTGTTACCTGTCAATTGGTATTATTTACCGTAAAAACTTATATTAAAAGCTTTATTTCTATGGATTCTGGCAAACTTTTTCAACTTTTTCTTTTAAAGGTACTACATCACCATAACCTTAATGTCCATGTATAATATGAACGTTAAAGGCCCACCCGTTTGGTCAGAATTGGCCCAAATGGCACGAAAATATCGCACTAAAAGTCAAAAAACTTATATTAAAAGCTTTATTTCTATAGATTCTGACTAACTTTTCCAACTTTTTCTTTCAGAAAGCAATACATCACCATTACCTTAATGTCCATGTGAAATATGAACGTTGTAGCCTCACCCGTTTGGTCAGAATTGACCCAAATGGCACGAAAATATCGCACAAAAAGTCAAAAAACTTATATTAAAAGCTTTATTTCTATAGATTCTGGCTAACTTTTTCAACTTTTTCTTTCAGAAAGCAATACATCACCATAACCTTAATGTCCATGTGAAATATGAACGTTGTAGCCCTACCCGTTTGGTCAGAATCGGCCCAAATGTCTCGAAAATATCGCACTAAAAATCGAAAAAAATCGTAAAAGTGCGATATTCATGAGAAATATTTCTTCGGTTGTACCCAAAAACGTGGCACGTCTAAGTTCAGAGATTTCGAAGGTCCCCTTCAATTTTCATCAAGATCGCATATGCCGTTTGCCCGGAATCGTGCGAACAAACAGAAAAAAAAAAACAAACAAAAAAACAAAAAAACAACCGAGCTAAATTTTTTGGGGGGTCAGTGAAATTGAAGTCTTCGCTTCGCTCATCCAAATAAACTAGGAAAACGCTTAAGTCCCGCCGCGTTGTTGGATGAGCGTAATTGGTGCATTGAGCTGCCATGTGTTATGCGGATTTTCTGTTCTGTGAAAAAATCATTACTTAGTTGAAGATTTTTTTTTAATTATTTAAAAATAAATAAAAATAAACTTTAATTTTTAATTTTTTTAATTAATCGTAATTTAAAAAAAAAAAAAAATCGTAAAATTTCGATTTTCATGAGAAATAATTTTTTGATTGTGCTCAAATTTCACACGAATATATCGATTCATAAAATTAAGGTTCTGTTAAAAAATCATTACAATCGGATAAAGCATGTAGGTGTTATAAGTCAAAGAATTGTTTTAAAAAAGAAAAACCACGTAAAATTGCGATTTTCATGAGAAATAATTTTTCGATTGCGCTTAAATTTTCCACGAATATATAAATTCATAAAATAAAGGTCCTGTGAAAAAATCATTACAATCGGACAAAGCGTGTAGGCATTATAAATCGAAGAAATTTTTTCAAAATCGAAAAAAATCGTAAAATTGCGATTTTATGAGAAATTTTTTTTGATTGCGCTAAAAAACGTGGCAGTTCTAAGTTCAGAGATTTCGAAGGTCTCAATAAAATTTCATCGCAATCGGAGTATCGGTTTAGCCGGAATCGTGCTAACAAACAGACAAAAATACAAAAAAAAAAAAAAGAAAAAAAAAACATTCCGGATTTTTTTCTCCAGTGTAGTGAAATGGAATCTTCGCTTCGCTCGCTACGCTCGCTACGCTCATCCAATCATAATTTTTATATAATATATAAATAAAACAGTTCAACAAAATCAAATCACCTAACATTGGTATTTTTTTAACTCTTGCTGTTGTTAAACCAGTCTTTTTTAAAGATTCCTCAAAACAAAATGTATTAGTATTACTAATGTCTGCTATGTAGACGCCAACTTGATAAAGAGTTGTACTTGTTTTTAAATTTGAGTGTAGAATGGTCACTCCTCGGGCACACTCGTGTGACCGAAGGCCACCGCCGCAAGATCAGATATCTCAATTACAGCTGTGTTATGACGCTGTACGATATTGGAGCAATCTTGTCAATATAATAAAAGGGAATCAATATTTATTGATTCGGTATCCCCCTTCAGTCCTTGTGGTCATTTAAGTGGACATCGAATTTGAAATATCATTCCGGGTAAATGATAAGTTTTCTAATTTAAACCCCATGTTTGTTTTTTTAGGTGAATAAAATTGATTGGATATTGCTTAACGTCTCATATTTATGCACTTTGGCTAATCGAGACGAAGGGAGGGACGTAAGGGGTGACGCGGGGGGACAAGGGGTGGACAGGCCTGTGCTGGTCAGAACTAGCCACAAACGTATGGGGAGGGCAGGGGTTCCCTCACGTCGTGGTCGTCTCCGTCTGTGTCATCATCCGTCCGTGTTGTCATTGTCGTCACCGTCGGGAAAGTAGTCAAACGGAACGGGAAAGTTCCCCGACGACGACCCAGAGCTCGCCATTAGTTTCAGGGAGTAAAACTCCCCTAATCACGGGCCAAACCACGAAAAGGTTGCGAGTTGGAATTTGATGGCCTGTGAATAAAAAATAAATACATTTCCCACATGTCAATAGGACAAAAAGTGCCCTTTGTAGAGAAATTTGAAAATACACATCTGCAAAATAAGGGTAAAATTTGTAAAAAGGGGGTTTGTCCCAGAAAAGTAATATTTTCTAGCATTGTTATTATTTTAATGCAAAATGTGCAAAAAAAAAAAAACAGAAAAAACTAGTTTTTGGAATGGTCTTAAAATTTATATTTAATTAAACTTGAATTGAAACTTGAATTCAGAATCCAAAATTACCCAAAACACATAAAAAAAAACGTGATCAAAAATAAAGTGTATAATAAATAACTTTATTCTCACCAAGTTAATTCGGGACTGAAGGAAAACAAATTCCAAAATGCGTAGTTTAGCTTCGAGTGATGTCATTGACCGGCTAGATCGTTTACTAAACCACTCTTTCTGAAACTCTTTGAGCACTACTTGTGCAGCCAATGATCGTTGTAATACAAATACTTGTGCTCGAGAGGTGGGTTGAGGGGCCTGGCGAGTCCACCGAGCGATCGAATACCACTGCTGTCTGCGAGCCTATCACGTTCAAGTATTCGCCATTGAGCCCTGATCACATTCATGCTGGCAACTGAATACCCCTTCAAAGCTTGGGAGATTGGCACATAAGTGTAGTAGTGTAACCAGGCCGGTTTACTGCTTGAGGAGTGGCTCTTGTGATAAGATTTTCCTAGGTGATTCAATACAGGTGTTCTTTAGTATTGACATTTCGACAGACACAAACAACGACCTATGTGCCATTTATATAGGTAACGACCGTTACGTCAAATTACGATCAATTTAAAAGAAAGATTTATTTCCATACAAATTATTACATTATATATTTTTACATATATTTAACATTTATTTTGTGTAGTAGGCCTTCATTACTTAGTTCTAAACAAACAATTGTTTATGGGGGTAAAAAATAGATACAGAACCTACAGCTATATGCCTCACTAATCTATAGTAACATCATTAACAAAACGTATTTAAGTGCGGTTTTAGTAATATAACACTTGGTTGTAGATAGTAGAATGAACCATAACAGCACGCTTTTTTGTATTTTGTAGAATAAACTAACATTTGCGATTTAAGATTACCAGGACACATTGCTGATTTTATTTTTGGATAGAATGTGTTATCTGTAAATAAAGTTAAGTGAAAGCTAAAATAAGCTTAAATCTGATTAAACCTGAGCTTACTGGGCAAAGCACTATCACTGTGACCGTATTGACTAGTGTGGGTGGGGGGGGAGGCATAATTACTATACAATTAGATTCGATTGACCTAGGAGTAACGGTTATGTGCGCTGGTTGGACGTGATTGGTAAATAATATATGCAGGATGTCAATTAATCAAAGTATAATTTATGTACACTGGGATTCATCAGTAACTAAGACAGTGGCATATTATACTCTCTAGTATAAGGAGTTTAATTCGCAGGATAGTCCTTTAAATAGCATGATCTAAATAATCAGTTTGTATTCTAGGTATATTTCTATATGTTATTCTATTGGTTTTGAGAAATGAGTAGAGTTAATCAAAAGTATAAGTACTGGAACTGGGAGGTCTACGTTTTGTAATTCGGGTCCTTTCGTGGCTATAGTGCATGGGCTGCCAAATATATAAAATGTGCCAAATAATTAACTTAAATGCTAATTTTAGTTGTTAATAAATCACTCCTAGTAGATGTGTTTAAAATAAGAGGGAACGAATTAAGTAACTTACATTTTGGTGGAGGTGCCGGGTCGGCTTGTCACTTAAAATGTTTTATGCATTTTTGCGCGTACAATAATAGTGTGGGTGTCGTCCCAGGGTCACCAAAAAGGTGTAATCCTTGTTGAAGTTAAACGCATGTAAATCGGATGTCGTGTTCGGTTTTATCGTTGAACGTGACGGACGGACGGTCAGAAAGTGACGCATATTTAGGGGTTTTGCTCCCTAAAACTACATCATCGAATTAGGAGAAAATGGAGGGAATACTAGTTGATTTGATTGATTGGATATTGCTTAACGTCTCATATTTATGCACTTTGGCTAATCGAGACGAAGGGTGGGACGTAAGGGGTGACGCGGGGGGACAAGGGGTGGACAGGCCTGTGCTGGTCAGAACCAGCCACAAGCGTATGGGGAGGGCAGCTGTTCCCCCACGTCGTTGTCGTCTCCGTCTATCATCATTCGTCCGTGTTGTCATTGTCGTCGCCGTCGGGGAGGTAGTCAAAGGGAAGTGGAAAGTTCCCCGACGACGAACCAGAGCTCGCCATTAGTTTCAGGGAGTAAAACTCCCCTAATCACGGGCTAAACCACGAGAAGGTTGCGAGTTGGAATTTCATGGCCCGGGAATACTAAGTGTGACACAAAAGGAACTAGTAATATGAAGTGTGGCACAAAAGGTGTTATAATGGTAAGATCGGGAGGCGCCTGTGGTGGGATGTATGTATTAATAAAAAAAAGTCCGATACATTTGTACAATGTTCAAGTTCTAAACTTTGGTTTTTTAAACCACTCCAAGCGAGGCATAGTAATACATTGTAGGTGAGTATGTCTTTCATACTTCAAAGTCTAGTGAGATAGAGTACCGTGGTTCATGGAGTGTTAGCTCATAACTTCGTGAGACCGGAATCAGCTTTTTACGCAGATGCGAAATGTCGGCATTACTTAGTGTTTTCGGAAATGGAAGTGGAAAGGCAAAAGTGTGGTGTTCGGAAATACAGCGGAAATGTATGATATACTTCAACGTCGAGAAAATACATCACCCATAAAACGTCGACCTTAATAGTTCCATGTCATATCTTGTGATCTTATGGAAAACTGGGTCAGGGTGGTACTTAGGTTGAACCGTATCAAATTGTACAGTGAAAGCATAGAGGTTTGCAAAAAGGCCCATTTAAAAGGATATACTACAACCGAACAAAAAATACAATTGTACTGAATCAACAAGTAGGTAAATGAACGAAGTAAAACACGATTCATAATTCATTATTTTTTTTTTTTTTTTTAACGATTTATAATGCTGAAATAATCTAAGAATCTATCGATATTCAGTCGCCTCGTTGAGTTTGGATTCATAAATTTTAATATTTTCTGCATCTTTGACAGAATTTCAATATTGTTGCAATATTAAATTAACCCTAGCTCGAACGTGAATGTATATAGTCAGTCAAAAAGCAGTAGTGTTGGGCCTACACATTATCTAGAGGTACGTGTAGCATTTTCAAGTGTCATTTTATAGCGTTTTGTAGCATTTATTTTTGTCTATCTTCAAAGACTTGTGTATGAAATTATTTCATATTTTTGTTTTGAAATTATGTCATCAAAGTTGAATTAATATCAACTGAATAAAAATGTACATAGACAAATAATAGATACTATCTCAAATAAAATAAAATAGAACTGGAAAGCCATTGTTTTAAGTGAAAATATAGCACTTTGTAGCATCTATTCACAAAACGCTATTTTCATGTACCTCTTATAATGTAATACCATCATTACTAAAACACCATCTCGCATGTCTTGTGATAAGTGTCATCCTATAACCCAGGTTCTATCCCTGACCGAAGTTGGACTTAGAATTTCTCTACTTTTTACGACATAATGTATTCAGTCGATAACTTTTTAGCTAAATGAATTGCCCAACTACAACGGACTATAATACACTAGAATCGATACATTTAATTTGATTTTATTTTATTTGATATTAATGCACTAAGGCTATTCGAGACGATGAGTGGTGATAGATGAGGATAAAGTATGAATCGAAGGGAGGAGGGAAAACCCGGTACCGGCATGTAGTCTACTCTTTTCAAAAGTACCAAGGGGACCAACGGCTTTACGTCCCATCCGAAAGGACGGTGTAACCTCCTCCACTAACCGGGACTGCCGAGTAGACGTCGAGGAGAACGAGGCCGTTACACTAGATCTCGAACCCTCCGTCTGCTCTAACCAGCAGTATAAGTTTGTCTCAGGGCAGAGCGTTCACACACTCTCTCCCTGACCACTCCCGAAGGTTGCTTAACTTCGGTGTTCGAGTGGGAACCGGCTAAACGACCTCGGCTAAACCTCTGGTTCTTGATACGTTTAATTCGAGCAATCTAGTATGCCAGGTTTTACAATGGTATATACGTTATAGAAATTAGCAACCCGTCGTTTAGTGTGTGTTCACCTGTGAGTGTTTAATGTTTATGTATAATGGATTTGTTTCTCGTCGGTTTGTTGCCCATTTCGGCAGACTGTTGATTGAAACGTCGAGTATAAACGACGCACTAACTCACAGGCCATTAAGAACTAAGGTTTCACTAAACGTCCTGAAGAAATCAAGGGGTAATCTGCTGTCATTCCTTGTATACTTGTTCCTCCTCCAGATCGTACAACTTGCAAGAAATTAAACAAGCCGTCTACAAGAAATGGAATGATTGTATTGTGCACAACGTTACAATTCATTGAAGAATATTAGCATGTTTCTATACATGAGATCAGACTAAGAATGGCTTGCACCTAATAACGTTGTCAAAACGGACCTTTGATTGTGACTAACAACTCTCCAGCCATCTGGTTGTGACTTCCCCCTCCCCCCCTCACCCAGCGCTCTACTTGGGATATTGATTTCCCCATGAACTTTGACCACACATGACTGCGCTAATCTGTCCTTTTCATTTGACGCCTGCAACGAACGAAGCTACACCAGACTTCAAAGAGCTGTTATTAGACTCTGCCATCATTACTTTACTTCGCGTGAAAAATATTGCCGGTTCCGGGAATCGGTGTCATGAGCTTCGTCCGGGAGGTTTTGATCCTGAGTGTCTGCATGAGCGTGTTCGGCATGGACACCACCGTCTTTATAGACGTCGCGACGCCTCCGGTAGGACGCCTGGATCGCTTCTGGAATAGTACTTGACTCAGGTATGCTGGATCTTGTGAAGGGTATGGCTGTTAGTCGTTTATTTTTCTAGGACATCGGCGTCTTAGTAAGCTTAAGACGTCACGACGCCTCTGTTAGGAAGCCTAGTAGTTCTGGTATAGTACGAGACTCGGTATGCCAGCTCTAAGGAAGGTCAGTTTTTGTGTTTGTTGAATCTGATTTTCGATATAGATGTTTCTTGGGTTAAATTAAGCGTCCAATAGTAAGCAGGCTTCTAGACGTCACGGCGTCTTCTAAATTTTAAAACACCTTTAGGATATAATAGGCTCAGGTTAAAGGTGGGTGTTTAGGGAAGGACAGACGTTAAATACGATTGTGGAACGGTTAAGCTTCATAGTAAATGGGGATGTTGCTTTGACTCTCGTGTCATCGTGTCTCGTTTCTCAAAAACATTATATTTACTCCTACATTAATACTAACCCTTTGGTTTACCCTCATCATGCAGAGGTGCGTTTCTGTTTTGCGTTTTACATCCCCGCCTTTGTCGCCACGCACGTCTATTCATGGAGAAGCGACGAACTAATCCAGCCGGGAAAGTAATGTTCTACGTGGGCGCTGTGGGTGAGGGGCGGCCGCCCACTACCCCACCCCCGCGTCCATCAGCCTGGTAACATGATCTACCTAGCTTCCACGTTCATTTGTTTTGTGGGCGTTGATATGGATTATACAATAATTGGCCATAATCGTGGTCGTGGTATTATTAGTTGCTGCAATGGGAATTTATCCTCGTAATTGTACGTGCAACATTTAGTCCTCGGGGAATGATGGCGATGTGAAATTATTTCGGTCTCTGCTTGCTCTTCTTGTAGCGAGCTCGCCTTGACGCAAGGTATAGGCGCGAGGTAGCCTCCTAACCGCCCCGGTCCGTCCGTCATTTAATTCCCATACAGACCCTCGAAACGAGATTAAAGTGGCGACCAGAACAAACGAATAATGAAATGTGGTCGGCTATATCGATTTAGTCGTGCGAGGCCCTGATCCAATCCCAATAAAATCGTAAATACTGTAATCAGCTAATTTATCTGTATAGCGTTATGTTGTTTGCTGATGGTTTAGAGCATTAATCCGCGGAATCATGAATCAGATACAAATGTTCGTTATGGAGTCGAACAAAGGCAACAACCTTCGATATTTGTTTTGCGTGTTTGTCAATTGTATTCGCAGAAATACTAGGGGGCTTAAACCCCCTCCCAAACTCCACCGCTCTCGTCCACATCACACTGGTGAATTTAATACATAACTATGTATTCAAGTGTGCATGTGTGTGTTACATCTACATGATATAATACTCCTTCATGCCACATATTATTGTACCGAGAAATAAATTTCCCAAAATCACAAATGGTGAATTGTTAACCATACTATTTATACCTACTTTAAAACAACATTTTTGCTGAAATATTTAAAAAGGTTAAAACGTGATCCGTATAGTTAACAATAACAATAACAAGTCTCAACTCTCAAGTGTGTTTATGTATTAGTAAGGGTAAAGAATGTTCTACAACATATGATTTGAATTTGAAACCAACAGGAGACATCATTCTAGTCTTCTAGTCTTTCTTAGTTCCCCCAAAATAGGAACTCTCCGAAAAGATGTTTCCTTGAAAAAAAGAGGAACAATAAATCACGTTCTCATCCTTTTAAAAAAATATACTAAATAGTTACCCGGAGGAAACTTAGTTCGTTGAAAAGTTACTCGTGTAGAAAAATTTGTCATGTTTCCCGGAAGAATAGCAAGTTCCAAAACACCGGGTTAATTTAATGTTACATTTCAGACAGAAAAGAGATGAAATTGAGTGTGTTCATAACATAACCTTTACTCCTGAATTCGGCGTGATTACGACAGCGTTATGAAATTTTCAGGGAACGTTAAATTCGTTCAAAATTCCCACAAAATAGTAACCTTTTAAGTTATGAGTTTGTGATTTTGGAAAAGGAACGCGTTCTCACAAAAGGTCCCTAAAATGTAACTCGATCCCGGGAACGTGTTTCTATAGTTACGCGTTTCTACCCATACCCAAGACTTACTACAGGCGCAATATGTGTAAAATTATATTCATTCTATAGGGATGAATGCTCAGATCAGCCAGTTTTAGAAATTAACGAATCCAGTGTGTATTAAGCAATATTGAATGGTGTTAAAACATTTATATTGCTTAAGATGATTAATTGAGAAATCAGTGTAATGAAAATCATTACTTCTATAAGAGAAAATGTTGTATGTGAATATATTTGCAAACAAATTGCATGTTGTATCCAGATAAGACATTCTTTCGCCCAACACAAAACAAAATTTCTTCTTTACGTTTCCTTATCTGTACTGAAATTCTGTTCGGTTCCAGCCCTCCGCAGCCGCACGAAGCAGCACACCAGTTTCTTTTGTCCAATGATGAATATTTCAATCTCGCCCTTATCTCCGCAATGCCTCAGAACGCCATCTCCCAAGTCAGAATCCACTGGCTGCTGGATCTAATAAGCGTCAGGTAGGATCGGCTTTTATTAAGTTACGCCCCAATCACGATTGACGCGGACACATACGAAAGTCGCAAATCATAGAAGCTGTTCGAAATCGGCGTGGCGAGGAATATTGGTTGAGCGTCATTGTGCGCTTGCGTTGTGCATCGCTCACGGTTTATACAAGAGCCTTCTTATTCACTTATTGTGCATAAGAACTTAACTAGTGTCTATTAAATTACTATTTTGTGTATAAATAACTCAACTATATTCTGCTTCAAAGTGCACTATATACTTTACTTTACCATAATGATGCGATGCAATTTCATGTTTGCTGTGGGAAAATGAATAAAATGAGATCTGCATTCGATTCTCGGTTGCATATTGTGCCTGTTTAAGCTCAATGGGTGACATTATGTCAAGTAAGTTAATTATACTACTTTTTATCTTCACCAGTCTATATAGTCGTAAGCAATTTTCCACATAACAAATATTGCGTTATATCAAACATTAGTGTCACTTATCTTTGATTATATACATATTAAAATCAACTGGTAGATAAATAATCGTTTAGCAATCTTATGTCCCACTATTTTAAAAGTACCTTCGTCCTTTATTAAAAATGTTCCATTTTTTCTATATTCTTGAATGTATGTATAAAATATGAACAGAGGAATAACTTACCACCTGAGGCTAGAAGCGAATAAGAAATATTTTAGTCGGTTTTCATTTAAACTTTGTATTCTTAGACCACAGCCTTCTTTTATCCCCCAGAGATTGCTGAGCAATAAGTGTTTGAAAGAAAAAGTTTAAACTTAAATTGACTAATGTACCATCCCATTTCTTTGAAGTTAAGTACAAACGCTCCCTTGATGCGCATCGTTGAATTTGATCAACTTTCTTATTTCAAAATCTGTTGAGTTATCTGAACGAGAAAAACTGAGTTTATAAATTAGAATCAATATCACTACTTTCTTCTGAGCTATGTCCATAATCGTTCTAGAGCACTCTCGATTAGCTCAAAGACAGCATGGACATTGTCCAGTTACCCATCAACCGTAGCTTATGAAATCGTCTCTAAAAATACCAAAATATTTCTTCTCTATGTCTTTTCGTATTTTGTTAATAACGTTCCTCCAATTTCATACAATATCCGTTGTTCCAGCAAGATAGTTAACTTATTGGTTGTGTCATACTACGTCAACAGACAGCGATGCTCTTTAATTTACACGGAGTTGCACTTAACGCCCTAATCTGTCGCTATTAACTCCGAGAAGACATTTCGCCATTCAGCCGTGCGTCGAATAACACCCAGGGTGGACGCATTTATGCCCCCCACCCCACCCCTCTCAGAAGAGTGTGTAGCTGTCACATCAACTCGCCCGTACCGGCAGAACTTGATTAAAAGGATGACGACGCCGTTGCCTACCCAGCTCGATGTGCCTACCCCTCAACCCCCTCGCTTCCTCTGCTCTGCCAATAGCACCGGCCAGGAAATATACTTCATCTCCCACGACCACATATCGAGAACATATCTCACTGTCTTGGGTGTATTTTGTTTCCCTCTCCAGATAAATTAAAAGATTACATTGACGTTCGTAAAATTCAATTTAAATATTTATTAACCTCATTTTGATTTTGGATAACCAACGGCCATTAATTTTAAATTATTTTGATTTATACTTATTTACTTTGTACAAAATACGGTAGTCGTATGAAATAAAAATAGATTGTAGAAAATTACTTGGCAGATTACTATTGATCTTACGAGTTGACTAAAATAGTATAAAGCTTCCTTACAAGAAACTTCCGTGCGGGGTTGAGCTGGGGGGCGGCGCCCCTCAGACCCCCCTGCGTTGCGTTATGCCAACTCGATCGCCACCCCCGCCTGACCGCCCCTGACTAGTGACACGAGCTACATCGATGAACTGAGCTTCTGTACTCAACACATGCATTTAAACATCAGAGCAATCATTTAAAAAAAAATTAATTTAACTACAAATCATTGCAGACGCCACTTGCAACAACAAATCCACACAAAAATTCCTGTGACATCTTATTATGATGCATAATAAAGCTATGATTTTATATAATCAGAGATTGAATTCAACGATCAGCGCAAAGTTAATTTCATACTGATATATTTATGAGTTCCCTTCTAAGGTAACAATCGTCTGTGCAACTTACCAACTCCTGTGCAAGCAAAGCGCGCAGATTGAAGAACCTATGTTAGTCTGTTAGTGAACTCATTGAAAGTGATGGATGATAACATTTTAGGCCATGGAAACATTCTAACTCAATCAAGTGTGACACGAACATAGTGTACACTTCTGTTAGTCTTACAGCTACCAATAGCTGCTTGTCAGTTACAGTAAACGCAAGAGGTCGTAATCGTTCTTCCCACAGTAAACATTTCAGCATCTAGTCATAACTTCAATCAGTATATTATTACAGCATGTGTTTACAGAGCAGTGCTCTCCTAAATCGTACACACCACGACGGGTTGTTTGCTGAGTACAAGTTGTGTTAGCTTGAATTTCATCAGTCACATCGTAAATCAGTCCAAAATAGCATGAACGTTGTTCACAGAAAAATATACCACCAATATAAAAACATGTGAAATTAACTTTTCCGTGTCAAGTACGAGGTTTCTTATGCACGTGATATTATCAAAATTGCTTTATGCCTTATTGCCTTATGTAAGCTATAATGTTACCAAACAAATTGCAGTAATTTATATGTATAACTTATAATCCGTTAAAATTGTCAGATTTGTGACTTAGGAACTTTGAACATAATAATGAATGAGATTAATATTGTTATCGGACGAATGTAAAATTTAAAATCACATTAAAAGAACTTCACAATCAACGAAATCTTATACGACGTTTAAACGTTATATTCACTAAACCATTTATTTAAAATAATTTTAAATACTCAGTGTTGTGACTAAATAAATTATTTTTTTATCTAGATAAAGATAAAGATAATACTCCAAAAATGTATCTAGATAACATAAAAGATAAACTGAAAGAACATTATATAGATAAAATATAATGGATACAAATAATTATCAAGATAATTTTGCTTAGATAAATGATAATAATCATCCCAGAAAAGCAAGTTTATTTACCATTTTCTGCCACCATTTTCAAATATGCGGACTCTATGAAAAACTTTATGTCTTAGACCAGTATAATTAGTGTATTTTATTTAAAAAAGTGATTCAGTATTTTATTTTTCTAAAGTATTGATACATTACTATTTTATCTAAAAATATTATCTACAAGCTTGAAAAGCTTAGATAACAAACAACACTGGAAATAATGTTTAGGAAGGACTCGGTAAATACGAAAACTTTACTAAGTGTCAATCCCAGCGATTACGATGCCTGTTTGTCATTAGTAAGATGAGTGTAACTGGTGAACCTCTCTTCAACTTCACTTGGCTGGACCTGATGCTCGATCGACTCCACCACTTGGGCTTGGTACCCGGCTTCGAGCTCATGGGCAACCCTTCCAACTTCTTCGACGACTTCACTAACGAGACGCAAGTCAGCTATTGGAGACAACTCGTCAGCGAGGTGGCTACAAGATACGTTGGTGAGTTAGCAGACTCTCTATCTCTGGCGCTCAAATTTCATTACTTCATTGAAGCCACGGCCTTTGATGTATTCGTGGAACAACAAGCAAATAATTAATATCACGCACAGGAATCGACAAACTCTACACGCATCACACAGATACCACGAACTTAGAATTTCTCAAGTGAAGTAAGGCCTACTTCACTGACAAGACATAATATAATATCATACTATGATAATATGACAGATAATACTGTAACATACGTTTGCAAAGTGAACTCTGTTGTGTTGGTAGTGCAACAAAATTATTAGGCCCTATACCAATTACTTATTATTATTATTATTATTATTATTTTTGTTTATTCTTGTTTGTTAAAATTGCAACAAGAAACGGCGTCGACGCTAGCAAATATCTTGCTAAAACACTCAAAATCTGTGGAAATCTTGTGCCAGCTGATAAGCAGAAACTACTTGAATGTAAGCACGGAACTAACTAATTTAGCA
>JAMZAV010012445.1:0-18203 GCA_024449915.1 Sweltsa coloradensis | reverse complement strand
CTAATTTGGAAAACATTTGAAATTTTAATGTGCCTCGTTGCTAAGACGGCTAAAAAATCACCTTTTAAATAAAACCCCAAAGAACTATGGACTTCAGTCCATATAGAAGTTAAAAGAACTTCTGATTAAAGTGGGAATCGAATCCTGCAGTGGGCCAATTCTAATTACAAACATTCCTTTTGTGTTGACTGTCCAGACTGTGTTACTAGGAAAACGCTTAAGTCCCGCTGCGTTGTTGGATGAGCGTAATTGGTGCTTTTGATTTGTTAAGTGTTATGCGGTTTTCTGTTGTATTTTAAAAAAAATCATTATTATTTGATTTTTTTAAAATTTAAATTTAAAATTAATAAAAAATAAACTTTAATTTTAATTTTTTTTTAAATTATTCGAAAATTTAAAAAAAAAAAAAAATCTTTAAAATTTTGTTTTTATAACAAATTTTTTTGATTGCGCCAGATTTCACCGAATAAAAAAAATTCATAAAATTAAGGTCTGTGAAAAAATAATTACGAGGAAAAAAGCAGTAGGGTATAACCAAAAAAATTTGAAAATCAAAAAAATTCCCAAAAATTGCGATTTTTTAAAGAAATTTATTTTTCGATAACGCTCAAAATTCACACGAAATATCATTCAAAAAATAAAGGTTGTGTAAAAAAATTTTAAAATGGGGACAAAGCATGCAGGTGTTATAAATCGAAGAATTTGTTAAAAAAAAAAAAAAATCGTAAAATTGCGTTTTTCATGGAAATAATTTTCGATCGATTTTCCCCCCGGCATTTCTTTCAGAGTTTCATAGACCTTCTTTAAATTTTATCGCAATTGGATTTGGTTTACCCGGGAAAATCGGTTACAGACAAAAAACCCAAAAAAAAAAAAAAAAAAAAAAGAAAAAAAAAAAAAAAAAACACCGGTTTTTTTTTTCCAGGTATGAAATGGAATCCGCTTCCTCGCTACGCTCACCCAATAATTTCATAGGTAAAGTGTAAATCCATCATACGTGGTAAAAAAAAAAGGGGAATAGTCCCTTTTTTCACGGGCCCAATGAACGAAACTACATTTCCGAGAGCAGTTTTTTTTTAGTACAAAAGTATTTAAATCTTTAAAAGTGTATTTTTTATTTTGCAATCCTGTTGTAAGTAGGTTTGGTATGTGCAGATGCAAACACTGGCTACAGATTATTCGTTTCAATACCCCCTTTTTTTTTAAAAAGTAGCGTTTGAATGACTGGTGGGTCGAAAAAGTGGGGAGTGGAAAAAAAAAAAACGAGGGCAGTGACGAGGAACCGGGGGGGGAAGGGGGGGCAAAAGCCACCCCCCCAATTTGGTCCAGGGGGGAGGGGGGGGCCCAAAAATAAAATTAATCCCAAATTTTTGTAGAAATACATTACACTTATACAATTCGACAGTCACCTTGCTAAAACGAATAATATGTTTGGCTGTATGCTTCGTCATTTCATCAAAAGTAAGGTTAAAATTTACTAATATGGGTTACTTCACGTTCAATTTTTGAGTTTTTAGATCGCAGATTGTTACAATAAAACATCGTTTATAGAGTCCGAATGCAGCTATAAAACTAAAAAAATCTCCTTCGGCCCACAAAATATTCTAATGGATTTGACCCCCCCTCCACATCTTTCAAAACGTCCCTACGCGCCTGATCGAGGTCGATGAGAAAAACCAAACATAGGAGCCTAATCTAAATAACATTCTTGCTAGAACCTTGTCTACTTCTTTTGTCAACTAACAAGCTCGCCGGGAATGGAAAGTCTCACAGAAAAATAATTAAGACTTCTAATACTCGCTAGCAAATTAATTTTGGGATAAACCTCGTTTTTATCAGAGGCTAAAGTTCACGAGATGAGAGTTATCTCATTTGCATCATTAAAAATAATGTTATTTATTACACAGAATGACAGACGACAGTATACTTAGTGATTGCTTAGGGAAGTCTCCAAACTATACGCAATCATTGGAAAAACGAAAAACGCATGTGTCCAAGAACTGACACATTTAGATACAGAAGATGTAAGAAATGGTTTTCGCTTTTCGTAATTTTTTTTATTTACTTACCGGTACTCATCTATTAGGGATTTATGTTAGTCACGAAATATTGTATTTCCGGCTTCCTAGCATGAAATTTGGCGTGATGGTAGCCATGCAGAAGGCAAGCTGTGTACACTCCATAATCTATATCTTAAAATTTACATGGGTATAGTAGCTCGTATTAAGTATTATTCAAATGATTCATATCAATTATTGGGGGGGGGGGGAATCTACTTACATAATAATTAATAACTAAAGGATGGTTTAATTTCTATATTTTGAAACACAAAGAAATATTTCTCTTTCTTTAGATGTTAACCATTTATTTACTCACCAAGCAGTCCAAAATTGCTAAGAGGAGGCCTGAAAAACGTCAACTGACTTGGGTGGTTGGGGTGGGGGGAACAAAAAAATTATATGCTAACCAAATATACAATAACTAATTTTGGAATATAGTTTGCTTTTGAAGAAACTTTCATATTTGACCCCCCTTTGAAATATTATCAGATAATGTGACGCCCTTTTTATTACTAATTTGTACAAAATGTATTGTGTGAAAATGTAAATGTAATGTAGTATTGTGTGTCAAATTTTGTATGTGTACCACTCGTTTTGTCACAAATTATCCCTAGATAAAAAAGTTAAGACCCAAAATGTGTTTTGTAATAATATTTGGGTTAGATTATTTTGGGGACCTTTTGACCCCCACGTTAATTATTGCCTGGTAAAATCCGTAATTGTATTTTATTTTCTCCAAATTATTAACCGCGGCGACAATTTGTTGTTTTTGGAACGCTTGGTTACACTATTGGTTCAAAAAACTGCACTTTCTTAGGGGTAGTTTGAATTTGACCTCATAATGTCGTAATTTTATAACGTACAGTTACCTATATCTCGATCACTATTTTTTTTTTTTTTTTTTAAGCTTTTGCAATGTATAATTGAATTTAAACAACAATGGGGAACTGCCCTTTCATTACCAAAATTGAATATGCCCCTACTAAAAAACCTCAAATACCCCCAAAGAAAATTTTTTTTTAAAATTTTTAACCGGGCTTGGGCGCCGAAAAAGGGCCTTTCGCCTTTCCCAGGGGGCCGTGACTTCATCTTTGGGTTTCCCGCCGGGCGGCGACGGGACATTTTTCTGCCAATCAACTTCCCCTCCTCACCTCACGTTTACGTAAACCCCCAAAAAGAGCGCGTATTTAAATTCTTTGTGGGGGAAGTAAAAACCCCGGAACTTTGTACATGCATAAAATCTAAAAATTTTTATTTTTTATAGTTTTTTTTTTTTTTTTAAAATTTCCCCGATGTTTTTTTAAATTGAAGTTACAAATTACTAAAAAAACGGTAAGTTTATATTTAAAACCCAAGGCCGGGTTCCCTATTGTAAAGAGGTTGCCCCCTGAGGGCTTTTTTTTAGAGGACTAAATCCCCTAACTTTTAATTTAACGTTTTGAGGAACCCCCCCCCCAAAAAACTTAGTCAGGATTGCCATTTCTAAAAGGGATTTGAACTGGGGGCCCCCCGAATCCCCCCAACACTGCCCCCTGTAATCCTTTTTGAGAGGTTATAAAAAATTGTTGGATCATTTCAAGAACTTTTGGAATTTTTTATAAAAAAGGTTTATCCATTTTTTGGCGTGGAAACAAAAGTCTAAATTACGGTGCCGACCCCTCATCCCCCCCCTTACCGACCCCCCACCCCCCGTGCCACTAAGGGGCGGGGGGGGGGTTGATTTATGGGAAGAATGGGGGTGAAGGGGCCGGCTCCGCGATCCCAATTTTGGTTTTCCTAGTTTAGACTTAGCCCCGATAAATTGGCCGCTTTTGGGCCACATACCCGTCCTAAAGAAGAACGCCCGTAATCTTCACCCTTTTTTTTAAAATTGTTATTCCCAAAAAATACCAAGGCAATGTAAAAAGAAAAAGAAGTTTCTTTCTTTCGTAGCAAGCTACTTTAAAAAAAGGTTCTAAAATATTTGGGGTTTTAAAGGGGCCAATGCTTTAAAACGGGTTAACCATTAAACTTTCTTTCATTATTGTAAAAGACACAAGTAATTAAAAAGTAAATAAAAAAAAAAAAGGGGGATTATACTTTTTGATTCGTTTTTGGATGGCAAAGCGAAGCCCTTCAATTTCACTGACCCCCCAAAAAAATTGTAATGAGTTTCCCCACTTAAAAACGAAATCTTTGGGGGAGTAATATTTAAAAAAAATGCTAAACCCATAAACCCGCGACTGAAAAAAGCGTTTCGCAAAAGGGGGTATTTGGGTTTTTTCCAATTTTTTTGTCCCGACTGGGGGTCCGATCTATGGGCCCCGTTTAAAGGGCCTTTTTTTTTTTATTTTTTTTTAACTGGGGAAAACCGCCAAAGTCGTTTTTAAACGAGTGAGTTAGCCAAGTTTTTTTGACTTCAAAAACCTGGCCCCCCTTACAGGAACTCACTTGTTGCCCAAAATTTTTTAAATGAACATTCAAAATGGGGGAAATCCATTAAAAAACGTATTAGGTGAAACATTAACAAATTTCCAAGATAAAAAAAAAATCACCTAATTTTTTTTTCCCCATTTGACCCCCCTAAAAAATAATATGGGGTGTAAAAATATAAAAAAGTTAAAACCCGCGGGTATCGAAACCCCCTCCATCCGTGCGGTAAGGGTAATGGTTAAACCCCTAGGGGCCCTGCAGGCCCCGTCAAAACCCCGTTTCCCCCCTAATGCTATTTCAAAAAAATGCCATTAAAATCATTAAAAAACACATTTTTATTTTTTTGTAGGCTTAAAAACGCAATGGATCAAGCTGATTTTTTTTAACAAATCTTAGTAAACTCGTTTCCCGGAGGGTTTTGGGGAAAAAATTTTAGCGCAAACTGTTCAGCGGTTTTGGTGATTTTCCACGTAGGAGACCGACAGAAAACACAGGGAAAGAAGGCCCTTTGAGTTTGAATGGGGACACTCATTTGCTCCCTCCCTCGTTTTAAAACATCCCCATTATCATTTATCGCCACTAATCGTCTCGAAAACCTTAGTGCAACATCACTAGGGAAAACCCCCAAATCCCTTTTGTTAGAGAATGAGCGAGCATGGGGGTTGAGAAAGCCTACCCGGTTTAAAATTTTATTTTGGGGGCCCACCTCTGCCTACAAAGGCTGGGAACCAGCATGGGTCTTTCCTCCCTGCCTATCATAGGCTAGAGTGGGGGCCCTATGACCTTAAGTTGATGCGCCCCTTTTACCAACTTAACCCCCAAAAACCCCAATAATATCAATCAACTTAAATGCAAATCAACACATGACTCGCTCACTCGCCCAAACAACAACTTTCTATTGGCTATGACGCCTTTATACCAGGAATTTTGGAGACTCGGGTTCAAACTTCAAACAAGGGTCGGCATATATAGGTTTTCTTATTTCTGTATTATTTTATTATTTCTGGAAAATTTATAGAACGTATTACAATACTATTTATTTATTTATTTGTCAATATATCGTTAACAGGGCAGAGCCCCCACCGTAACGTAAAATAAAAAACAAAGACACATGCACAAAATACATGCATAGCATAGTTCAATAAAGCCCAAATACAAAGGAACATTGTACAAACATCCAAAAAAGAAAAATAGAAAAATGAGAGTTAAACCGTATTCGTTGAGTGACTATATTAGTCACTCAACGGTATTAGTCACTTCTACACACTACAATTAGTCGGTTAAACTGTCAAGTCAACCATAAATTAAAACTTAAAATTAAAAATACACATAGTCATGAATTGCTGTTTTGAAAGAAGCCAAGGATACATTAATGGATCTAGCTCTGATGGACTAGATCATTTGTAAACTCCAAAACCCACGATTCAGGCAAGTGTATCGAAAAAACATCTACACGGCATTTTGGTAAGATAAGAATACATAGCCAGTACGAATACGAGTAATGATTGGAAAGGGTTTACTCAATCTCCGAGTGGATTTTGGGAAACCTTGAGCGTGCAACTTTTGATACACCTTGGTCACTGCATGCAACATGATTTGTTCAAAAGCAAAAAGCATTGTCGTTAAATTAAATGCGACATTCTCAGACTATTTTCAATTTTAATCATTTTTTGGGAGATTAAATCGTAACGGGTTTTGCTCAAAATGTTAGGTCTAACTGCACCCTGAGGATATGTACCGGATGTCTGTTTAAAATTTCAGCTCAATCAATTTAGCCGTTTGGCCGTTCTGGAGCGAACTCACTCACTCACTCACAGACAAAAACACAGATCTTGTTTGTGCCTTTTGACTGCGATCCTTCGTCTATAATCATCCAGTATTTGTCATTCACCAAACAATCAATTAAGAACGAGTTAATTTGTTGAAATTCGGCAAATACTACTTCAATTTCGCTACCCAGAAAAAAAACTCGTTTTTTATGTTTGCGCTCTCTGACAAACGCCTACAACGATCGTGCTGAAATTTTGTTGAGAGGACCTTAAGAAATCTCAGACCTGCCATGTGTTTTTGGAAAAATCTGAAAAATTTTTCTCATGTTGACGATTTTTGTTGGCTTAAACCCTTTATAGGACAGTATTCCCAAACGACCCAAAATTTTGCTTTCTACTTCAGCAATTTGAAATTTGTGATTTTTTTAAAAAAGAAATTTAGAATATTTTTAATATTTTTTTCCTTGATGTTTAAGGAACAAAATGCTGTTTTTAAAATTCCAAATTGAACATCAAAGTTGGGGGAAAAATCAAAATTTGATTTGATTTTTGAAAATATTTTTTTTGCAATTTTCCATTTTTTTTTTTTTTTTTACAAGTTCAAATTGAATCTACTACAGGCAAACAAAATATCCGGGACATCCCGGAAATTTGTGAATTTCTGTGTTTTCATACACAATTTTTGATTTTCGAACCATTTAAAAAATCCTTGTTATAATTATAATTTAGCGGGGAAAAATTCTACCAATTCAGAACAAAATAAAGCAGCTTTTTTACCCGGGCTTTGAAGAACTGGCCGATTTAATGGTGTAGATTTTGAAATGTGGTGGTACATATTATGTGCACCAATAACCTATAAAGGGTTATAATGCACTAAGGCTATTCGAGACGATGAGAGGTGATAGATGACGTAGATGAATGACGGTTACAAAAAACATATCTTGCGGGACTCGAGCCCACAGACCATCGCCCGAATCGTATGTACGATTTTCCCGTGACTTTTGACTATCCACTGGGATCAAAATCTCATACAGATCAGATCAGTCGTTTTCCCGGTAGAAAGCAAACAAACATACAAAAATAATCACGAACTTATTGAATTTAAAAGAACATGACATCTTCGCTAGTCTTGTCCAGTGAGGGGAGTTATCTAGATAATTTATCTGGATAATAAATTTTTATCTTTTATCTAAGCAAAATTATCTAGATAAAAATTTCTAGGAAAACGCTTAAGTCCCGCCGCGTTGTTGGATGAGCGTAATTGGTGCTTGAGCTGCGATGTGTTATGCGGATTTACTGTTGTTCTGTGAAAAAATCATTACTAAGTTGAAGATATTTTTAAAAATTAAATTAAATTTAATTAAAAATTTACTTTATTTTAATAAAATTAAAATTAAATCTTAATTTTTTAAATTAATCTTTTAATTTTAAAAAAGGAAAAAATCGTAATATTGAAATTTTCATAAGAATAATTACTCGATTGCGCACAAATTTTTCACGAATATATTAATTCATAAATTAAAGGGTTTTGTAAAAAAATATTAAAAATCGGATTTAAAACACGTAGGTTGTTATAGCTGGAGAATTTTAAAATTGAAAAAGTCGTAAAATTGCGATTTTTTGTAAAAAAATTTTTTTGTAAACGCTCAAATTTTACCCCGAATTATCAATTCATAAAATTAAGGTTCTGTGAAAAATCATTACATCGGACAAAGCATGTAGTGTTTTGTAAGTCGAAGAAAATTTTTAAAAATTGAAAAAAATCGTAAAATTGCGATTTTCATGAGAAATGTTTTTTCGATTGTGCTCAAAAACGTGGCAGTTCTAAGTTCAGAGATTTCGAAGACCTCCATAAAATTTTATCGCAATCGGAGTATCGGTTTAGCCGGAATCGTGCTAACAAACAGACAAAAATACAAAAAAAAAAAGAAAAAAAAAACATTCCGGATTTTTTTCTCCAGTGTAGTGAAATGGAATCTTCGCTTCGCTCGCTACGCTCATCCAATTATTGTCTAGGCCCTATTTTCTTTTATCTAGATAATGTTTTTGTATTTTATCTTATAGATACTTTTTGGAGGGTTATCTTTACCTTTATCTAGATAAAGATTAAGTTATCTAGTCACAACACTGGCTTGTCCCATAACGACATCACAAGCCCGTAATAAAAGGATATAAAATCAATTTAAAAAAAAAACGCTCTTTAATCAACGCGACGAAAAAAAGTGTTCGCGAATAGGCCGAGCAATAATATTTTTACGAATCGACGATATTCCATTACCTACTCACAAGCAAATTGACTCATACTTTCTTGTGAAATATCTCGCTTCAAACGATCTCGACCTTCAACCTTTGTCATTGAGTTTTACGATCACTGTTCGAGCAGCTTCCGAGAAAACAGAAACATCGTCGTACGGCTGTGGGCCTGCCATATGAATTGTCTGATTAGCCCTGGGTCTGGGGGTGTTCCTCGAAATCAACGGGCGTTCGTGGCCTGCATATTATCGAGGCCCGAAATCATGGCCAAGTTTTAGTTATTGCCGGACGAGGGGAAAATCGCAAATAAATCACTTCATTAAAATATTAGAGGCGTTTTAGGAACTATTTTGCAAAAGAGGGAAGGAAGGAATGAAGGAGTTGATGGGCATTTTTCTTTAAGTCAGCATACTTTTGGAACACAAAGTCCTAGGTATATCGAATGTAGGGGACCTTCTAGGAAAAAGCTGAAGTCCGCCGCGTTGATGGATGAGCTTTTTGTAAATTTTTAGTTTGCGTTGGACTACTTTTCCTTTGCAAGTGCTTTTTAATGCCCTTGTAGGTTTATTGTTGTCAAGTTTATATTGTTACTTGTTAATTGTTGGATGAGCGAAGCGAAGACTTCAATTTCACCGAACCCCAAAAAAATTTAGCTCGGGTGTTTTTTGTTTTTTTTTCTCTCTGTCTGTTTGTTCGCTTTCTACCGGGTAAACGGCATATTATGCGATCTTGATGAAAATTTGAGGGCACCTTCGAAATCTCTGAACTTAGACTTGCTACGTTTTGGGTACAATCGAAGAAATATTTCTCATGAATATCGTACTTTTACGATTTTTTTTCGATTTTTAGTGCGATATTTTCGTGGCATTTGGGTCGATTCTGACCAAACGGGTGGGGCGACAACGTTCATATTTCATATGGACATTAAGGTAATGTTGATGTATTGACGTTTGAAAGAAACAGTTAAAAAGTTAGCCAGAATCTATAGGAATAAAGGTTTAAATTTGAGTTTTTTGAGGTGTTAAATATATTCAAATCTCATTTCTATAGATTCTGGCTAACTTTTTAATTTTTTTCTTTCAAAAGTCAATACATCACCCTTACCTTAATGTCCATGAAATATGAACGTTGTAGCTCCACCCGTTTGGTCAGAATCCGCCCAAATAGCACGAAAATATAGATTTTAGATCTTTCTCACAGCCTTGTATGAAAACTTCACAGAAGATGTTAAACCTTACTCACAGCCTTGTTACAAACAAACAAAGATCCAACATACCTAATGATTGCTTTGTATGGGCCGTGTTAATATGTTTTTATTATTTTAAATTAATATTAACATTTTTGGATGAGCGAAGCAAAGACTTCAATTTCACCGACCCCCCAAGTCTAAGTTCAGAGATTTCGAAGGTCCCCTCAAATTTTCATCAAGATCACATATGATGTTTGCCCGGTAGAAAGCGAACAAACAGACAAAAAAACAAAACACTCGAGCTAAATTTTTTTGGGGGGTCAGTGAATTGAAGTCTTTGCTTCGCTCATCCAACTAGTTTTTCAGTTGTAGCAATTGTGTTTAACATTCTGAAGGGGGGGGGGGGGGGGGAGGGTCACATGAACTAGGAAAACGCTAAAGTCCCGTCGCGTTGATGGATGAGCTTTTTTGCAAGTTTTTAGTTTGCGTGGTATCTCTTTACTTATCAACTGCTTTTTGAACGCATTATAGGTGATTGTTGTCAAGTTTCTATTGTTACTTGTTAATTGTTATTATACGTATTACTAAAAAAACTTATATTAAAACCGTTATTTCTATGCATTCTGGATACATTTTTCAGCTTTTTCTTTCAAAAGGTACTACATCACCATAATCTTAATGCCCATGTGAAATATATGAAATATGAAGCCCTACTTGTTTGGTCAGAATCGGCCCAAATGTGACGAAAATATCGCACTAAAAATCAAAAAACTCATATTAAAACCTTTATTTCTATAGTTTATAGCTAACTTTCTCAACTTTTTCTTTCAATAGGTACTACATCACCACAATCTTAATGTCCATGTGAAATATGATCATTGTTGCCCTACCCGTTTGGTCAGAATCGGCCCATATGTGACGAAAATATCGCACTAAAAATCGTAAAAAATCGTAAAAGTACGATATTCATGAGAAATATTTCTTCGATTGAACCCAAAAACAATACACCTTTAAGAGGGTACGCTGAGCTGGCCCAACTCAAATGCGCGCAAACAGGTGTTTGATGATTTCTGCTGAACGGTTGGTAATATCATTACCAAATTTTTGAATGGATGTTAATAAAGTACTTTCATATTGATATCCGTAATTGGTTGCACAAAATAAGCGTTAAAGATCCATTGCGAGACATAACTCCAAAATGTGAAAAATGGAAAATCCAAAATATGGATTTCAATTCTGGAAATTTCCACCAAACCGTTTATCTTATGATAAAACCAAATTAACCTGCGCGTTCACATTGATTTAAACGTTGGGTTCTATTAAGCAAATTTGAGTTAAAAAAATCTGTTCACTTGGAATAAATTCCCGAAATTAACCAAAATTGAGTAAATTTTGGTGATTTCACTAAATTTTAATTCAAAATCAATGAATGAATTTAGGAAAAAGCATAATGGATAACATAGATTTATTCTTTATAAACGTTAATGTGAAATTTGATAATGGTGTTATAAACCGTTTACCAAAAAAACCAGAAAGCTGAGCGCTTAAACTCGCCTCCGTTCTAGCCTCAGCATACCCTCTTAAGTTCAGAGAAAATAAAGGTCCCCTCAAAATTTTCATCAAGATCGCATATGCCGTTTGCCCGTCAGAGAGCGAACAAACAGACAGAAAAACAAACAAACAAACAAACAAACAAACAAACATTGGAGCTAAATTTTTTGGGGGTCAGTGAAATTGAAGTCCTCGCTTCATTCGCTGCGCTCGCTATGCTCATCCAACAAATTACAACAAACAAAAATTGTATTATTTTAAAGAGGGGTTGTCACATGAAGAACGTGGGAGGGGGTACGTTCCACCATCTTCTTACGTGCCTGAAGACAGCTGACGTGACTCGTGTGACGTGTGACCTGTGACGTGTGACGTGTGACGAGTGGCGTGTGGCGTGTGGCGTGTGACGAGTGGCGTGTGGCGTGTGGCGTGTGACGAGTGGCGTGTGGCGTGAGCGTTGTTGTGACTTATTGGATGAGCGTAGCGAGCGAAGCGAAGATTCCATTTCACTACACTGGAAAAAAATCCGGAATGTTTTGTTTTTTTTTTTTATTTTCTTTTTTTGTATTTTTGTGTGTCTGTGAACACGATTCCGGCTAAACCAATACTCCAATTGCGATGAAATATTATGGAGGTCTGTGAAATCTCCGAACGAAGACTGCACGGGGGGAAAATCGTTAAAAAAATTATTTTCTCATGAAAATCGCAATTTTACGATTTTTTTCGATTTTTAAAAAAATTCTTCGACTTATAACATCTACATGCTTTATCCGATTGTAATGATTTTTTCACAGAACCTTAATTTTATGAATTAATATATTCGTGTGAAATTTGAGCGCAATCAAAAATTTATTTCTTATGAAAATCGCAATTTTACGATTTTTTTAAATTTTTAAAACATTCTTCGTCTTATAACACCTACATGCTTTATCCCATTGTAATGATTTTTTCACAGAACCTTAATTTCATGAATTAATATATTCGTGTGAAATTTGAGCGCAATCGAAAAATCTTTTCTTATGATAATCGCAATTTTTACGATTTTTTTTCAATTTTTAACATTTCTTCGAACGAATAAAACCTACATGCTTTATCCGATTGTGATGATTTTTTCACAGAACTTTAATTTATAAGTTAATATATTCGTGTGAAATTTGTGCGTAATCGAAAAATGATCTATTAAAAAAATCACAATTTTACGCTTTTTTCGTTTAAAAAAAATTACGCTCATCCATCAACGCGGCGGGACTTGAGCGTTTTCCTAGTCTAGATAAAATATCGAAAAAATATTATCTTATCCAGATAAGTTTTCAATTATCTAGATAAAATAAAGTTTATCTTATCCAAGCTTTTTTTTTAGCTTTTATATAATTGGTTTTGGATAAAATAGTAAAGGTTATAACACTTTGGAATAAATGAATCACTTATTATTGAAAGGGCATAAGTCCAAAAGGCAAAAACATAGTTCTGAGATAATCAAGTAAATGTTCTTTATAATTCACCTTATTATTTTAGGCTCAAATTTACTTTTGTTTCCAGTAAAGGTATGGAATAGCTTTATTACGTTGAAAACAGAAATTTAAAAATCACAACGTGTCGGCGGGAAATGAATTTTAAATGTCGTGGACTTACGCCCTTTCAAAAATAAACGAAATATTCCAATGTTAAAACATAGAGATACACTTCTGCCCTTTCAAACGAAAACGATGCGTCTATTTCTCCGCTACAATAATACATAGCTAACTCAAACCCCATAATTTTGGACTTACGCCCTTTCAATAATAAGTGATTCAAATATAATAATTAATATTATTTTTAATAAAAATTGCTTCTACTAGATTCCACATATTTGAAAATGGCGGCAAAAGTTAGTAAATCAATAGGTCTGTTCTTTTGTCCATCTATTTTTACACCTTTTGCACCTTTGAAGAAATAAGCGTTCTTTTGTCCAGGGTTAATTACAGTATTTCTTCCAAAGACGTGTTCTTTTGTCCAGGGGGTAATTACAACTTTTACACTTTTTGCACCTGCCTCTTGAGGAGGTGTAAAAGGTGTAGCTATGGAAATTTGCACCAATTTCAAAATAAACTTCGTTATAATGTGTGATTGTTTAATAAATAGAAGATAAAACTGGTAATAATTAAATAATATGGAATAGAATTGTAGAAAATGCTCAAAGCTATGTTATTGAGTGTGATATCTTCGGAAAGTGTTTGAATTGAATGACAGCTGACAACATAACCTTGAAATTTGCTGTCAATTTGCAACAAAATCGTTCTTTTGTCCATCTGTGAAATATTACACCTTTTAACCCAATTTCTGATTCTGTATTTACACCTAGGTGTAATTACCACAATTTGAGGTGGACAAAAGAACAAACATAAGCACAGTGCTCGTCTGTGGCCAATCACAAGATGTCAGGTAACATTTAATAATTTTTTACCTGGATCCAGGTGCCTAATGCTAGAGGGTTCAACCGTTCAACTTCATTCGGTTATGACACTAAATCGTAATTTGACATATATTTTGTGTGGCTCGTTGGTCTTGTGGTTAGCATATCTACTTCCAATACAGAAGGTCCAGGGTTCGATTCCCGCCAAAGTCAGAATTTTTTTAAACTTCTGATTTGGACTTAAGCAGGGGCGTAGAAACGGGGGGGATGGGGGAAGCTCCCCCTCCCAGTGGGGGGGGGGGGGGTGTAAAGTCAAAGGGGGGTCAAGTATGGGTGTCATTTGCAAAACTTATATCTCGTTTGGGTGATTTTTTAGCATTTTTAATACAGTCGGGCTTGCAACAAAAAGTAAGGTTTTTGTTAACTTTTTTTAGAAGATTCAGTAAGAGACGTGATTTCCCCCCGAGACTAGACTAGCCATCTGATTTTAGACCAATAGTCATTATATTTTGTGTGCAGTGTTTTCACTACCAAACAGACTGTCGACCGATTTCAGTCAGGTAATCAACTTCAATGCAATATTAGTTCAAAATGTAACCCTGAATCATAATTAAAGTTCGCCTGAATACGTGTTTTATAGTCTGGCGTGGGTGTGAACCCAATTGTGCACTTTATATAGAGGTCCAAATTTGTTTATGTACTTCAACCCCAAATAGTCTTTTTAAGCCCGGGACCGGCCATTCGTCTCGCCACTAATTTAGCTATGGCGGCCATCGCCAAAGTGTAATAAGACTACCTCATTTGAAGGAATCTTGGCATGTGGAACCCTCTTCCCATTAAATCGCCATGGGGAACTCGAATATGGCATCAGAATAACAATTTTGTGAATTTCGGGGCGAAAATTTGGGCCGAAATTTCCTGGTTTCTAGGGACAGCCGAGTTGACTGTAAAAAGCATGCATAGAGATAAAAAAAAAATTGTGCGTGTACCAGACACCCCATAGTCAGTTTTAGCCCGGGACCCTATTCGTCTCGCCATTAAATTTAAGCTATGGCGGCCATCTTTAAAGATGGGCCAAGTGTAATATGACTACCTCATTTTGAAGGAATCTTGGCATGTGGAACCTTTTTTTCCATTAAATCGACCATGGGGACCAAATAGGGCATCAAAATTTAGAGTTTTGTGAATTTCGGGGCAGTAAATTGCAAATTTTACCAATTTTAAGCCATTTTGTTACGAAATTTCATTTGCCATCACTGGTTTCTACGACAGCCGAGTTGACTGAAAGAAACCATGCATAGAGACCACATTTTTATGGTGTACTAAAACCCAATAGTCAGTTTTAGCCCGGGGACCCCATTCGACTCTTAATCCATTTACTTAGGCGTCCATCTTTAAAGATGGCGTCTACAGTGTTAATAAGACTTCCACATTTTGACAGAAGTTTTGGGATGTGGCCCCCACTTTTTCCCATTAAATCCGACCATTTGGGAACTCAAATACGACAGAAATTATTATTCCATGGATTTCGAGGCTGAAAATTGCAAGTTTTACACATTTTAAGGTCAATTTTGTTACAAAATATCACTGTTCCATCTTTAAAGATGGGCCGCCATGGCAAATGGATTGAGAGTCGAATGGGCTCCCGGCCTAAAAACTGACTATGGGGTGTCTAGTACACGCATAAAAAATATAGTTTCATACATGTTTTTTACAGTCAACTCGCTGTCGTAGAAATCAGTGAAATTTAGAAACAAATTTGGGGCCCTTAAATGTGTAAAATTTGCCAATTTACGGCCTCAAAATTCACGAAATTCTAATTGAACATATTTGAGTTCCCCATGGCGATAATGGAAAAGGGTGCTGTCACCGTCAAGATTCCTTCGAGATGAGGGTAGTCTTTTTACACTTTAGCCGCCATCTTTAAGATGGCGCCATAGCTAAATTAATGTCGAAAACGAATGCCTCCCGGTCTCAAACTGGGCTATTGGAGTGTCTAGTACCGCATAATTTTTTTCTTATCTCTATACATGTTATTACAGTGAATTCGGCTAAAAAAAATAAAGTCTATAGTAATATTTTTAACAAAATGCCTTCAAATGTGTAAAATTTGAATTTACAGCCTCAAAATCCAAGTATTACTAATTTACTGCCATATTTGAGTTTATGAGTTTTCGATTAATACTAAAAATGGGGCCACATGCCTAGATTCCGTTAAAATGTGGTAGTCTTATTTACACCATAGACGCCCTCTTTGAAGATGGACGCCATAAGTAAATGGATTAAGAGTTCGAATGGGGTTCCCCGGGCTAAAACTGACTATTGGGGGTGTCTAGTACACGCTTTAAAAAGTGTTCTCTATGCATTCTTTCAGTCAAATTTGGCTGTCGTAAAAACCAGTGAAATTTCGTAACAAAATTGTCTTAAAAATTTGTAAAATTTTTCAATTTAACTGCCTCAAAATTCACAAAATTCTAATTCTGATGCCATATTTGAGTTCCCCCCTAGTCGATTTAATGGGAAAAAAAAGGTTCCACATGCCAAGATTCCTTCGAAATGAGGTAGTCTTATTACACTTTGGTGCCATCTTTAAAGATGGCCGCCATAGCTAAATTAATGGCGAGACGAATGGGGTCCGGTCTAAAAATGACTATTTGGGGTTGAAGTACACGCATTAAAAAATTTGTACTTTTTAAAAAAAGTGCACAATTGGTACTGGTGTAACATGGAAGTCGGACTATTAGGCCACCAATCAAAGGGCACCTTTAAAAACAAACTCGCAAAGCCCCCGGCGGCTGGGGCTTCGCCCCAGACCCCGGTTAGCCCACCTAACCTCGTAGTCAACTTAAGTGTGACACACTAAAAATATAGTTCCTACGCCACTGGACTAAGTCCCTCAGTTCTTGTCCAAAGAGTTTTGCAAACGGTGACTTTGGAGCCGTTTTTAACAACGAAGCAAATAATAAATTCAGAGTTGTTCTGAATCGGCCTTGTTCATTTGGCGTTGATCCTCGGGGGTTCGCACTGTCCATACCACTGATGGCTATATTTTCCATTAAAGATATCGATTTTTGGTTGGTTATCGCTCACTGTCCGATGGCGTCCCGGGGCCCGCAGGGTTGGCTTGGTCGCTTTGATTTACCCGTCCCCCACTGAAAATCAGTTATATAAAATGATAGGGTAGACTCTTAAATACAATTTATTTATTTTATTTTTTTTATATAATCAAATATAAATAGTTTTTTATTGATTCGTTATTTTATTTCCAATGTTTTGTCGCCGACTGCGGTCCGATCCGTACGTCTTAACGTAATTGATTTATTGTAATCATCCTCCATTATCATTCATCGCCCTAATCGTCTCGAAAAGCCTTAGTGCTTAGAGCAGTTTTTGGGTACAATCGAAGAAATATTTCTCATGAATATCGTACTTTTACGATTTTTTTCGATTTTGGTGCGATATTTTCGTGACATTTGGGCCAATTCTGACCAAACGGGGGGGCACAACGTTCATATTATACATGGACATTAAGGTTATGGTGATGTATTTCCCTTTTTAAAAGAAAAAGTTTAAATAGTTAGCCAGAATCTATAGAAATAAAGCTTTTAATATAAGTTTTTTGCGGGAAAAAAATCCCAATTGACAGTAACAAAAGAAACTTGACAACAATCAGCTAAAATTTGCGTAGGCAGCAAAACAAAGAACTTGCAAAAGTAAAGATATCCCATGCAAACTGAAATTTTTAAAAAGCTCATTCATCAACGCGGCGGGACTTTAGCGTTTTCCTAGTTTAGATACTTAATAAATTACTTACCGTATCTAGTCACAACACTGGGGTATGAACTAGTAGAGTATAAATTATAATTACGTCTGAATAATTGGATGAGCGAAGCGAAGACTTCAATTTCACTGACCCCCAAAAAATTTAGCTCGGGTGTTTTTTTTTTTGTTTGTTTTTTTTTTTGGTTTTTTTTGTCTGTTTGTTAACTCTCTACCAGGCAAACGGCATATCCGATCTTGATGAAAATTTGACAGGACCTTCGGAAATCTCTGAACTTAGAGGTGTATTGTTTTTGGGTACAATCGAAGAAATATTTCTCAAAATATCGTACTTTTACGATTTTTTCGATTTTTAGTGCGATATTTTCGTGACATTTGGGTTAATTCTGACCCAACGGGTGGGGCTACAACGTTTTATATTTACATGGACATTAAAGGTTATGGTGATGTAGTACCTTTTGAAAGAAAAAGTTGAAAAAGTTAGCCCGATCTATAGAAATAAGCTTTAATATAAGTTTTTTGATTTTTGTGAGATATTTTCGTGCCATTTGGGCCAATTCTGACCAAACTGGTGGGTCTACAACGTTCATATTATAAAATGGACATTAAGGTTATGGTGATGTAGTACCTTTTAAAAGAAAAAGTTTAAATAGTTAGCCAAATCTATAGAAATAAAGCTTTTAATATAGTTTTTACGGAAAATAATACCAATTGACAGGTAACAAAAGAAACTTGACAACAACTCAAGCTACAATGAAAACCGTTTAGGGGCAGGCAAAAAAAGCTGAAAAGTAAAAAAC
>JAMZAV010012444.1:0-16705 GCA_024449915.1 Sweltsa coloradensis | reverse complement strand
TTTAATTTTTGATCCAGAATTAGCGAAAATTGGTGTTTTGGGAATTTTCTTAAATCGGCTTAACCTGCTTCTTTTTTGGGTAGACATAGATACTAGAGCATAATACTAATCTAAAATGCCCCTTTATACATTGTGTTTTGAAACTGTCCCCAAAAAATACCCTCAAAACGCCAAAAAGGGCATTCCAAAATCACCCCCCCAACTTGGTAATCAGCAAATTTTGACCAAACTACTTGCCAAATTACAAACCAAATATAGAAAATTTATAGATAAGGCTGTCGGTACGTCAATAATGGCCAATATTTTTTAGGACAAAATCCTCCAAGGTCACTGGGCAAAAAGATCGTCCCCATGTTATTTTCTTATGGGAGATTTTTGCCGATGGGACCTAGCTCGAAAAATTTTCATGTTTGACAATTTTTTGGGAGGTTTCATGGTGGCCCCAATAATTTTCTGTAAATTGCTAAATTAAATACTAGTTAGCCTGAATGAAATATTTTTTGAGTTTAGGGGTTAAATACCCCTTTAATGCCAAAACATTGGCCAACATTCGATCGTATTCAATACGTTGACGTTTCACGGGATTCGTCGTCGACTACTGTTAACTACTAGACTATAGTAGAAGAGTGACGTAGTTTTTATTGAAGTAGTTCCATAAATTTAAATCACACAGAATCGCGCGGAACGTTAGAGTGCAAACGCCAAATATGAGACTTTAAAGCAATATCTAATCAATCAATCAGCCAAAACCGACTTTTAATTAACCCAGGGCGGTATCCGGACGCGCAAAGGAACACCAATGGATCTAGCGGATGAAGAGGGCAGCTTAAAATTTTTTAGTTGCCGATTGATTCATGAGCGCACTATAGTTTCAAAATTGAGAAAAGTCCAGGGTCTTCTGGATTACCGTCTTCTTTTTAAAACAACATAATTGGTGATGTACATGAGTAGTGGTGCTGACATGACAATAATTATTGGATTGTTGAATGTTTATTCTTGTGATTCGAAAAGTAACAATTTGAGTAGAATGTTGTAAAAAACAAATGAAAATAAATAAAAAAAAAGATAACACAAACAAATATCAAATAAAGTCCTTTCTCCAAAGCAAGCAGCTTTAGAGCATAGCCTAGTTTGCACATCAAACGATGTAGATTATACAAGGCCTACTGAATGATGTAGCTTGCATGTACGATCTTTGTGGCTATGAATATCTACAGTGCTGCTTGCGAATCAATCGGTAACTAAAAAAATACTCAAAAAGCGCAAATTCTGGATCATCTTTGCAATGCGGATAGGGGTTGGAGGACCTCCCCAACGGGGAAACTTCTTTATCGACTCTGAAATGTGTCAGTCCCCAGCCTTATACTAATGTTGATGACAGGGCCAGTACAGTATCTATGGCCCATGATATTGTCTATGGCGTACTAAAGTGGCGCGCCCTGCGGAAAGCTTTGAATTTCCATTACTAAAATTTGTTTTTTTCTTCCACAGAGAACCGCCACCACGGCTAAGAAGAACTCGAAATTATCATCCCTATTATCATGTTTCTGAAGATGAAGCTGATTCTGGTCCCACCTGATGATGTTCTCTTCATCAAGAAGATGCTCATAATCGGGGCCTTTCTCGCGCCCTCCTTCTTCGAGCAGAACCTATACAACCCCAAGACCACCACATCCACGCCACGACCCACGTGCAACCGCAAAAACGATATGTCCGGGCAGCGGCAGGGTATGGCGGGGGTCATGGGGGGCACGGTCGTATAAGCAAGAGGGCCACATGCTCGCCACTCCATACCAGCATCCATACCACGACATGTATGATCAGGGGGCAGGGTACGGCGGGGAGCACCAGGGGGTACGGTGAGGGCAAGGGTATGGCAGGGGTGCACGGGCACGGTCGTATCGTCAAGAGGGACCACATGCACGCCGCCAAATACGAGCATCCCCACCAAGACATCCCCGAGCAGTGGGAAGGGTACGGCGGAGGCCCACGGGCACGGCCGTATCGGCGAGAGGGACGTCGACGACCTCGCCCTATCAGTCGTACTTGCACAATCAGAGAGTCTAAAGGGTGTTGGACTTTCTGCGGCTCTCTTCAACAATTTTGACACGAACAGTACCAAGACCTACTTTTGTAAAGAGTAGTTGCTTGTGAAGAAGGTGTAGGACTTAGGCTTGGTCGGACTAAATCAATGTTGAATCATTCTGGCATCCCAAAGAGGGTCAGGATATCTTGAGAGCGCCCGAGGCTACATAAAAGGTTCAGCTAGACCGGATGAGAAGGTCTCGCACACAGATGTACAGACAGACATACATGACGGATACGTTGGCTGATTGACTGATTAAACAGACAGAAAGACAAAGATGATATTCTTTTGCAGACATATACAGGCTGGTTGACCTACAAACCCATACACAAAAGACAGACTACTATTGACTTACTGACTCAGACAGACAGACTCACCATACGGGCAGAATAAGAAAATAGATAATACTGGCTGACTTCCTGACTGCTTCTTGACCCACATACACAGATAGAGTAGAACAGGCAGATAGATTGAGGGGCTGACTTACTTACATGTATACATAAGATAACTGACTGAGTTTCCCTAGAAAGACCGATCAATACTGCCTGATCAAAAGTAACCTACATTTTGTAGTCAAACACAGAACTGAGACAACTGGACTGGATACACTGCCGAGGAGACTAGCATAGAGCTGATAGACAGTGGTATACTTGCTCCAACGAAAGAATGCAGACGCTTGGTAGTGGTGGGGGTAGAATGAATCCACGGTAAATGGAATGTCCCTTTGTGCATGAAAGAGAAAAACTGTTACCACGCAAGCAAAAAATATTGTGCCTAGATCACAGAGTTTCCTCCGTGTGCAAGATCACGCTGAGCTAGCGTGAATAGAATTGACAAAGTTGTTATGTTGGGGAAACAATTTTCAACCACCTGCATTCTTTCGTTGGGGAACCCACATAGAGCTGATTAGACAGTGGTATACTTTGCTCCAACGAAGAATGCAGATGCTTTTGGGAGTGGTGGGGATAGAATGAATGCGCGGTATATGGAATGTCGCCTTTGTGTATGAAAGAGAAATATCTTTTACCAACGCAAGCAAACAATATCTGTGCTAGACCACAGGGGTTCTCCGTGTGCAAGATCCAAGCTGAGCTAGCGTGAATAGAAATTTCAAAGTTGTTATGTGGGAAAACAATTTCGAACCACCTGCATTCTTTCGTTGGGACCACTATAGTGCCTGTAGACCGTGGGTATTACTTGCCCAACGATGAATGCAGACGCTTGGTAGTTGGTTGGGGGTAGAATGAATGCCGGTAAATTGAATGTCGCCTTTGTGTACGAAAGAGAAATATCTTTTACCAACGCAAGCAAAATTATCGGTTCTATATCACAGAGTTCCTCGTGTCAAGATCCAGGCGGGAGGTGAATAGGGTTGACAAAGTTGTTATGGGGAAAACAATTCAACCACCTGCATTCTTTCGTTGGGACCACTATACAAATTATACATTTTCTTACTTCATAGGTTATACAGATACACAAGAGAATTCGCAAACAGACGTCTGCAAGCCTTTTACAAAACATTGGTAAAAAACGAATAAGGGGAATGAAAGGGACAATTAAAAGTCTAACATTTATTAAAACATTATGACCAAATGAAATCCCAAAGAGATTTATCACTCGTGTCTATGGCCCAAATTTGAAAAAAGGGCTGATTGAAACATGTCTGAATGCAATGAAATATACGCATTACAAAGTATTCCGACATAGTTATGGGACATTAAGGTTTTGTTTTTTAATTTTTTAAAAAAAAATTTAATTATTTATTTATTTAATTAATATCATATTTACGGCATTAGATTTAATATCTTTATTCAGCTGGCCAATTAGTAGGGATTTAACCACCCGGGGGTCCAGCGTACCCAATCAATGCAAAGTACATGTTTTACAAAAAAAAATTAGAAAATTAAAAACAAATATGAAATTTAATGATTAAAGAATTTATGGAAAATTGTTGTATAACGATAATGCAAATGATGAGGAATGCTAGAACCCACATGTTACTATTTTTTTTCAAAACTTCCTCGTACTAGATTAAAATTTCATAGATCAAACACGTATTTTTAATTTGATGTTTAAAATGCAACATTGCAAAAAAAAAGGGGAAAAATGGTTAATGTGGGTTTTTCGAAAATAGGTAAAAATAATATTTTGGGACATAAGTTATTTTTTAAAAAAAATTTCTTTGAAAAAATTAGTTGGGCTATGGATGGATAATTTCCCTTTACAAAAGTTGAAGGGAGTTGAAAACGTGTTTTTTATATTTGCTACAATTCTCCAACAGTTTTTCACTAAAAAAGTTTTTTTTTTTACTGGAATAGCAGAGCCTCAAAAATTTTCAAGAAAGTTATCATGAGATAACGTGTGTACCGGATAACATTTTTTGCAAGATAAAAAAATCCAGTATTTAAACGAAAATTAAAAACTCAAAATTTTAACTTTGAAATTTTTTTTTGTTTTAATGGATTTTAAAAAATTTGAAACTCAAAAAAGAGGAATAAAAAAATGTGAAAAAAAAATACAAAAGATTAAAAATTCCCTTTGAGAAGCTCTTTTATGTTCGTTATGAAAAAAAATAATTTTATTTTGATTTTTTGAACTTTGATTATCATATGATACATTCATAAACTTTATAATACATTTTTACGAGCCGATAAAAAATGTTTGTTTTTCTTGCATAATTGTAGTACTTGCATTTCAAACAGTGTGCTGTATTATTCATAGTCAATAAGTGTTAAACATTTTTTTGCAATTATTATTGATTTGTGTTACTTTTTGGGGGCAATATAGAAAGCCTCAGTTTATCAAAAGTTTTTTTCCCTTGCTTTATTTGTTTTCGAACATTGCATCAATTATTCAAACTAAAAAAGGCGTCGTACATCTTTATTTTTTTGTAATGAAACCCACGGCCCTTATTTTTTCGGTTCCCAACCCTTATATTTTACCCAAAAAGAGTGAGGCCGGATCACAAGACAAGAACCCGTAACATTTTTATATTCCATCTCACAATCTAGCTCTATTTTCAAACGACCACACTCCCTATGCTCCATATCTTTTAAAAAAACACTGCTAAAATATTTAAAGCCCTCAAAAACCCAAACTCATAAAAAAAAACCAACTAAAAATTTTCCTTAAAATAAAAAAATTACTATTCCCTCGGTTTTTTTTTTTAAACGAAATTGGGAAACTAGACTAGGCTTATACCAAAACCCGGGTTGAAATTTAGCTAACTGAAAAAAAAAAATTGTAGTTTATTTTTAAGTATTTTTTCAAATATTATGCCCAGGTTAATTTAAATTTTTTAATTTTTAAGTTAAATTATAAGAATCTTAAACTCTCTCTCAAAGGGATCAAACCGTCTATGTTTTGGTCTTGGATGAATAAACTTCTACTCCTACATTTATTTCTTATTTTTTAAACTAGCCTCAAGCGAAAAAAATAAATAAAAATTTCGATGATGATACGATTGATGATGATGATGATGATAAGAGGGGGTACTTTCACTAATGAAAACGAATGAAAAAAAAAAAGTTTTCGGCCTTTTTTTAAGTGAAAATGATTAATTCTCCTTAAAACATTCACAAGAAGACGAAATACCAAAATTTAAATGAAATCTTTGTCGCATTTTCCCCCATTTCCTGGTCAAAATGTCCCCGTTGAAAATTTCAGCTCAATCTATTTTTTCCGTTCGACCGTTGGGACCGAACAAACAAACCACTTTAACTGAAAATTAATCACGACGAGGCCCCTTCGCTTGCGCTTAACAAATTTTGCTGCGCTCACTTGTTTTAAAATTATCGTTTATAGAATTTTTTTCCAAGTTTTTTGAATTTTGCCATAAAACAGACAATAAATTTAAAAAAAAATGGAAACACACAATATTTTGCCACAAAACATACATTTTTTTGTATGTGTGTTTTTGCCTAAAAGTTCTGGAAGTTCCTCTTTCCCCGACATCGCATGGTAAAATCTATGTGAGGGCCTACGTGATTTTTACACTTGTGAACTGCATTATCGATTTGATAGAAGCCCCCAAGTCTATTTGAAAATTTAAAATTAAAAAGAGGTTTTTAAAAAACTCTTGGGGCTACAAAAAAAAATCGTATCTGGAGGGGGATAAAGAAAATAGCTTTTATAACAAAAAAACTCTGAAAAAAAAAACGGTGGTTTTGCAAACCCCTGGGTTGCAGCTTTATAAAAAATTAATGGGAAATAAATTAAAACTAACGCAAAGTTAAGAACAAGGCCTATCTTAAGCATCCCTTATTTAGGTATCGACATCTAAATGCCCCTCTTTATGAATTTATTTATTTTCCTCTAGTTGAAGTTCCGAAAATTTTTTTTTTGGGGTTTTCCCTCCCCATGTTTTTTATTAACGTCGATCGTTACAGTTCCCCGGCGTATAAACACGTGCACAAAGAGTTGACCACCAATGTGGCAAAAAAGGTATTTCCAGCCTTTCATTTAATTATGTCTACGGGTTAAAAACATAAAATGCACTTGCGAGCATAATTTATAAATCGAGTTTAAAAAGTTCACTTTTTAAATGATACATTTTACTCAGATTTCCATATTTTACGGGCAAAACCCCCGCAAAAAAGCCGAAATTAGGCATAGTATAAAACACAATTTAAAAATTAATAGAACAAATTCAAAAGTTTTTTTTGCATTCAATTGATTATAACAATCAATGAAGGGAAAATTTTTTTAATTAACCTTAATCCTAGCAGCAAAATTGTGGTTTTGCTGAAAAAAACCCTTTCGTTTGTTGATGGAGTAAAAACTTACATCTGTAAATGCCCTGCTGAAAGAGCGTAAAACCCGTTTGGTTTCATTTCTAGGGGACTGTTTCCCCCGACTCATAATAATGAGAAATAGAACGTTTGAATCTCGGAGAGGCTTTCAACCAATCACAAGAGAAAAAACCCCCTCGCCTACACGCGGGCCTAGAACCCCAGAGCACTGATTGGTTCTAGGGGGGGCTCCCCAACCAATCAAAAGGGGTAACTGCCTCTCCTACACTGAGCCTAGAACACGAGCACTGGTTGGTTAGTGAGGTGAGGTCTAAACCAATCACAGGCGTAGACTGCCTCTCCTACAGCTGCAGCCAGAACACATCACTGGTTTTGGTTTGGGGAGGTGAGGCTCTCAAAAAACAAAGATAAACCCCCGCCTACACTCAGCCTAGAACACGACACGGGTTTTTTGGTTAGTGAGGTAGGCTCTCAACCCAATCACAAAGTACACTGCCTCTCCTACAGCTGCGGGGCCTAGAACACGAGCACGGGTTGGTTAGTGAGGTGAGGCTCTAAAACCAATCAAGGCGTGATGCTTCGCTCGCAGCTGCAGCCCTAGAACACAAGCCTGGTTTGGTTAGTGGGGCCGGGCTCTAACCAAATCACGGCTAGATCCCTCGCTCACAGCTGCAGCCTAAAACACAAGCACGGGGGTTTGGTTAGTGAGGCCGGGGTTTCAACCAACCCACAAGCGTACCTGCCTCCCCTAAGCGCAGCCTAGAACACGAGCACTGGTTGGTTAGTGAGGGAGGCTCTAAACCAAATACAAATACACTGCCTCCCCTACCTGCCCCTAGAAAGAGCACAGGTTGGGGTTAGTGGGGCGGGCTCTAAAACCAAAATCCCCAAGAGAAAACACTGCCGCTCTACAGCTGCAGCCTAAAACGAGCCGGTTGGTTAGAAAGGGGTGAGGCTCCAAACCAATCACAAGCTTACACTGCCTCTCCTACAGTTTGCAGCCTAAAAACACGAAATGGTTTTGGTTATGAGGTGAGGCTCTAAAACCAATCACAACTTAGACTCCCTCCCCTACACTGAGCCTAAAAACCCGGAGCAGGGTTTGGTTAGTGAGGGTAAAGGCTCTCAACCAATCACAAGCTCACTGCCTCCCAACACTGCAGCCTGAACACAGCACGGGTTGGTTAGGGGAGTGAGGCCTAAACCCCAATCACAACGTACACTGCCTCTCCTACAGCTGCGCCTAGAACACGAGGAGGGTTTGGTTTAGTGAGGGTGAGGCCTCAACCAAAATAAAGGGCTAGACTCCCCCGCTCACAGCTGCAGCTAAACACGGTTTGGGGTTGGGTTAGCTAGGTGAGGCCTCAACCAAACACAAGCGTCACTCCCTTCCACAGCTGAAAGCCTAGAACAGAGCACTGGTTGGTTATGAGGTGAGGCTCTAAACCAATACAGGCTAGACTGTCTCTCCTACAGCTGACCCTAGAACCGAGCAAGGGTTGGTTTGTGGGGGCGGGGCTTTTAACCCAATCACAGACGTCACTGCCTCCCTACAGCTGCACCAGAACACGAGCAGGGGTTGGTTAGTGGGTGGGCTCCAACCAATCACAGGGCGTACACTGCCTCCCCTACAGCTGCAGCCTAGAACCGAGCACGGGTTGGTTTTTTTATTTATTTATTTTTTTTATTTTTTTAAAAACGTCTACCCTTTTCTTTAAAAACTGTTTTACAAAGGAGAACAACTAAATAAATCTAATTACTAGATCAGAAACAACAATAAAACTTTTTTCGTAAATATTTGAAAAGTACATTACAAAAACAATGCATTTAACACAAGAATTTTGGAAACAAATTGAATGATATTATATGCATTAAATGAATGAAAAAATATAAAAAGGGTGAGAAGAAAGAAAAAGAAAAGAAAAGAAAAAAAAAAAAAAAAGAAAAAAAAAAAAAAAACTTTAAAAAAAGAAAACGAAAAAAAAAAAAACTGTTTATTAGACGACCCCACCAAACGAATATGGGGGTTTGCCAAAAATCAGGAACAGAAAATCAGGGAGTATAACAAAATTTTCGCGGAAAGAAACCACCGAACGCAAATTTTATTTTTGGGGTTCGATCTTCTTTTTTTGTTCAAAAATTTTACTATATAATAATTTAAACAGTATATAATTATTTAAAAATTTCATGTCAAATGATCACGCAATGATAAGGACACCTATCAAGTTGCCCCAAGCTCATCATTGGGGGGCAACCAGACAATCAGGCAGAAAAATATAGTTGAAAATACATTGTTTTATCATAACAAAGCAATAATGAACAAAAAAAGAGAAAAGCAAAATCAATTATAAGCTTATGAAGGGAAATTAAATTACACAAACACACAGACAATAACTTAAAATAAATGTAAAAAACAATTTTTTGCTCTTTGATTATTATCATTGCTTCAATTTTACTTTTAAAAATTTTACAAATTCCCCCAGATCTTAAAATGGGTTCAATATCATAAGAAAGAATTCCAATAGGATACGCCTTGTAATAAAAGATTTTCTAAAGCTTCGAATTTTAAACTGGAAATTCCCAATGGTTTATTAAAGTAAAATTTTTATCACGATAACAATTTTTTAAAATTTGGGTTTGAATACCTAAAAACATCCTTTCAATACTTTGTTTATTTTCCAGCACCTATACTTCATCCCCTCCTCAATCGTGAAAAAAAGACTGCAAATCTTGGGTTTAAGGGAAATGAATCAAACAATGGCAATTCTCTTCTGGAGACAACATATCAGTAAAGGTCTTACTGCCCAAAACCCCTAAGCAATAATCAATAACAGAGTGAATAAAAGAAACCAAGTAACTCAAACTTCTCTCGGTTACAAAAACCTCTTCATTCTACTTATAATTTCCCAATTTCTGATGAACTTTATTACACACATTCATAATGTTTCTTAAAATTTAAATTACAATCTAAGAAAAAATCCCAAGATATTTTTAAATTTATACCTCTGAAAAATTTAACTTACCAAAATTTCATTTAACCAAATGAATACATTCATGATTCCCCTTTATAGCCCTTTTGAAAAATCATAAAATTTGTTTTGCTATATTAAATCTTCCTGAGTTTTTAAACCAAACACCATCCCCTTTTGAACTTCTTGAAAGTCTTACGATCTCTTTGCATCCCCAAACCCTTTTAAATAAAAAAACCAATCATCGCATATAAATATAAATTTATGCCCCATTTAGTAATTATCATTATATAAGAATAATAAAGGGGGCCTAATATTTATCCTTGGGGGGGACACCAAAAATATTTTGAATATTTTGAACTATATTTTGCAAGATTTAAAACATTTTTTTATTTAAAAAAAAACCCCCAAAAAATTTATAACAAAATAAGGACTTACGTTAAACCTGGTTTTTAATTTTATTAAAGAGGGGAAAAAAAGGGACTGAAACAAATGCTTTTCCCAAGATCAAAAAAGACAGCTCCACCTTACCAATTTCGTTTTTCAATCCTTTATAGATAAAATCTGTAAATGCTAGAAGGGCACTTTTCGTTGCCTAAACCTTTTCCCGAAACCATGCTGTTTCACTTAAAACCTTCAGGCTCCACTTCATGTAAAAACCTCTTTTGTAAAAATTTTTAAAATTTTCCTACAATTGAAGAGTTTATATAGGTCGATAAGAATTTCCCATTTCTCTTTTTTTCCTTTTCCCTTATAAATGGCGTTACCCTTGCCCTTTCAGCTGTGTTTGGGAAAACACCTACAAGAAAAAAATGGGAAAAATTTGATACGCTAATAATCCGATATTTATCGCATTTCTTAATACTATGCATGGGTCTCTTGAATTGTTCAGAGCTTTAATTTAAGGGGTTTAATTGCTGAAATGACTTCTTCATTAGTTCTTTTTGTATCGGAAAATTTTCTGCTTCTCTTCATTTAAATCTTTAAAATTACCAATTCATTTGAAAAAATTTCATCGGTTTACAACAAAAATTTTTGAACAAACAGCACATATCTGGTTAGACGTGTAGGATACCCCTTCTCTGTCAATGAGGGTATGCTACACTCTTTTTTTTTTTTGTACCTGTCAAATTATTATAAAAATGACCATAAAAAATTTTGAAAAAAAAAAAATATCATTATCAAAAAAAGATTAAAAAGCTCACGCTTTAAAAACGAATCTGATTATTTACCTTTTTTAACTTTCTTGTATTCCCCCCACTTGACGCCTTCTAAAAAAATTTTAAATTCTTTGCGCAAGTGGTCCTCCCTTTCATGGATTTCCTAATCTCTGCTTTTAAAACCATGGGGCTGGCTTCCCTTTAATTCTTAATTCAAGGGGTGTGCATGTTCATTTAGAGGTTCTACGACTACTTTAAACAAACTTTTCTAATTTATCATCTGCACTTACTGCCATACCAATTTGGTCAATGGGACCACTTAAGATATCTTCATCTACTTGCTTCCAATCAACATTCTTATAATTTCTAGTATTTACAAATTTAGGAAGAAATTTTTGCTTATTAATCTACGAACAAAATAAATTAATTCATGATCATTTAATCCTACACTTATAAACCTGACTGAATAATATTTTCATTGTGATTTGCATAACATGATCAATTTAAAAAAAGCTGACCTATTATTAACCCTAGTAACAGACTTTATCAATTGTACCAATCCCTGTGATCTAGTAAGAATTTTGAAATTATTTACTGGTAAATTTTCTTTTTACTCAAATCAATGTTGAAATCACCTAGAAAAAACAATTTATTAGCTTCCGATTTTAAATTATTTACTAAACTATCAAAACAATATGAAAATTCTTGTAACTTTTTTGGCGAGGCTCTCAACCAATCACAGGGGGTACACTGCCTCTCCTACAGCGCAGCCTAGAATAAAGAGCGCTGGTTGGTTAGTGAGGTGAGGCTCTCAACCAATCACAGGCGTAGACTGCCTCTCCTACAGCTGCAGCCTAGAACACGAGCACTGGTTGGTTTGAGACTCTCAACCAATCACAGGCGTAGACTGCCTCGCCCACAGCTGCAGCCTAGAACACGATCACTGGTTGGTTAGTGAGGTGAGGCTTTTAAAACCAATCACAGGCGTAGACTGCTTCTCCTACAGCTGCAGCCTAGAACACGTGGACATGGACACATGGACTACACTGTGAAAACTGTTGAAAACTGTAACTATTGTTATAAGTTGTTGTCCAAAATAAATTGAAAATTGAAATTGAAATCGAACACTAGTTGGTTAGTGAGGTGAGGCTCTAAAGGGGCTCAACGCTCAAGACCGTCGAGGCTGTCAAGCCTCGCCTACAGCTGCAGCCCTAGAACACGAACACTTTTTGTTAGCTAGGCGTGGATCTCAACCAGTGTGTGAGTGTGAGTGAGCGTGTGTTCCTGGTATTGTAATAAAGTATACCATGATTATAACATCCCTGGTCAGTAATAGCATTCGCTGCTACATTGAATCCAAGAAACATCAACTCTGTTTCCAAAAAGTAGGTAATAAGTACGCCCTTCCATGTAGCTGAAGGATGAAGCCTAAAATAGACAAATGAGATATCAAAGAGTAAATGTATTACCAAATGCTGTACAAGTATTTGGTTTTATGATCATAAAACAATCCACTTTGTAGGGCACGAAATGGCTATATTGAAAATGATCTTTTTTTATTTAACTCAAAAGCTCTGATGGATTGATTGTATATAATTCTAGCCCAGGAACATAGTGGACAACCCTGCATATTTAAAAACAGTTTGAGTGTTTAAATTTAATATAATTATACTCAAAACAGAGTTTCTCCATACTCATATTATGAAAAATATTTGTTTGTTAAGTTAACAATCTCTCTTATCCACCATTTTCATAGAAAATAAATATCAGTTGAACCATACATTTGTAAAACTGTGGGCCAAGCCAATTAGACAATTTATTACACCCTTTATTTTGCTTTGGTGTTTGCTTGAAATCAGAATTATTTTTCAATTTAAAATGGGATATTGAAAGTTAACATATGTTTAGACAACAAAAGGTTACTTTACCATTATCAAAATAATATAAGCTGCAATATAAAAATATTACTTTCAACTATAGCTTCAATTATAATATAGGAGAAGGAAAATATCTAAGCTGCTCTATTGCTTGCCCCAAATTTTTATTCTCAACGTTTAGAATTTGCAATGTATTTAAGAAAAATCTGATAAGGGGCCCATGAAATTATTTTTTTAACCCAAAATGGTGTAGTAAGTGATGCTCATAAATCTATTATCTCTCCACCTAGCAAAAATTGGATTTCTAGTTCTTACCTTTGTGACAAGTAAGATAGTAGCACCAAGGAAAGTTATACTTGTAACAAAGATAACGATGAATTGTATATTTGTGATTGAAGCCCATTCGGCGTTGGATCTGTAAACAATAAAACTGGTTAGACCCTCAGAATCAGAAAGTTTTACTCTATTTATCATGTTAAACAATCCCTGCTCATTGATACATTGACCTTAAAAAAAAGCTTACTTTAGAAGTTCTTGGTGAATTTCTACACATTTTGACAAGTTTCGATTCAAACATTCTCAACATCTCGATCTGAAATTCCTTCAGTTTTTCCATCCGGTACATTTCCTTTCTCAATATTTTTCTCGATCCAATATTCACCATACGATTGCTGTTCTTGTTCGCCGCCAGGATTGGTCCTTTTGGTTTGCTCATCTTACCTTCAGGACCTTGTTTAATGAGGCTGGCTCCCCAAAGCTTATGTACGTCATTGCTGGCTCCTGTACAGCACTGCCTTGTGGATGTTCTTCTTCCACTGCCCCCGGGATGTGAATCACAACCTGTGGGCTGAACATGGCCAGGTCCTCAAGTCTCCTGGCGTTCAGATCTGCCATTTCTCCTCTCGGCTCATCACCAGCAACTGACTCGCCCAACACAGCGTCCAACATGGCCGGGTCCTCAAGTCTCCTGACGTTCAAACCTCCCCTTTTTCCCCTCTCGGCTCATCCCCAGCAATGACTCCCCAAAACACAGCGCCCAAACTGGTAGGCCCCAAATCTCCTGACGTTCAGACCTCCCTTTTCCCCTCTGGGGCTCCCCCAGCAACTGACTCGCCCAACACAGGCCCCAACATGGCTAGGTCCTCAATCCCCCGGCGTTCGACCTCCCCTTTCTCCTCTCGGCTCATCACCAAAAACTGATCCCCCCAAACAGGCCCCAACCGGGAAACCTTCTATCATTATTCGCGTATCTTTAACAAATGATTTAATTTCGGGATCTTTGAGATTTCTATCTACTTTTTTTATTACGATGCCATAAATTCCCAAAATCATACCGATTTTTTAAACTAGAATTTTGAAATATTGGTGTAGTAAAAAAAGTTGTACATAAGTATTGGGCGACTTTTATCGAAAAATATGACTAAAGCGTAAGAAAAAAAAGGGAAAAAGGTTCTCATAAGCGGGGGGACGAATTAAGTCCCATGGATCCCAGCCCTGAAAATTTAAAACTTTTTGCAACAAAGTTCCTTGTGTTAAAACATTTAATGCGTTTATTATTCGAAATATAATGGTGAATACTTATAAAAAAAAAAAAAAAGTTTTTTCTTGGGACTAGAACCACATAAGAATAAAAAGTGCCCATTACAAAAGGGGGTTAACTACCAAAAATACATATTTGAAAATTGACTATAAGTTGCAGTATTCTCGAAAACCCTTTTGTGTATTTTCATCATAAAAAACCCTCTGTTTCGATATCTTATTAAGTCTCGATATCAAGGCACAGATTCTTGGCTTTTGAAAAAACTTGTTCCCCAAAGTAGTTAATGCCAAGTACAGACTGTAAAGAAATTTGGGTTTCAATAAAAACCCATTTTGTTGCCCCTTAAAGAAGCTTCAAAAGGATAAATAATTATAGGTGACAAAGCAAAAAAATTATAAGTTGTAAGCGTGAAAGATCGTGCGAAACGAATAGCCTTGCGAAGATGAGGGTGGTTGACAAGAAGATTGGCAAACCGGGGGTTGTAATACTGAAGGTAGAAGTTCGGTCTGCATCTGCTGGCTCATGCCAAAACCTTAACAATTGGGAGGAATTAGTAACAACTCACATATTATTTATTTTCATTTGTGAAATTTAATGTAATATAATAAGTAAACAGAGTAGGATATGAAAGTAGGGGGGAAAGCTGACAAATGATTTAGGGTGGGATATATACTTGTTCCAACGAAAGACATGCAGATGCTTTGTAGTGGTTGGGGTAGGTAGTATGAATCGCGGTAAATGTAATGTCGCCTTTGTGAATGAAGAGAAATATTATTTTACCAACGTAAGAAAAAAATTATTGTGCTAAATCACAGAGTTCCTCCGTGTGCTAGATCCACGCTGAGCTAGCATGAAAACAGTCGACAAAGTTGTTATGAGGGAAAAAACATTTCGAGCCATCTGCATTCTTCGTTGGGACCACTATACATTCCTTGGATTTGAAGCGTAAAAGAGGCGAGCTTGGTAAACTTTATGGGGATTTACACAGGGGGGGTAAATTTAAGGGGTTTTAAAGTCATAAAAATATGTTTAATAGAAAATTAATCAGACATTCTTGGAAAAATATTCATTCGTAAATCGAACAATATCCGAATTGGACAAATTACCTAAAAGCATTGTTGAGGAAGATTATGTTATATTTTTTCAAGTTTTCTAGAAAAATTTATAATTTGAGCTTTTTGTCTTTCTCTATAAGTATTTTGGACATTTTTAAGCATTAAATAACCTTATACCACCATACAAAGTTGTGTAACTTTAAGATGAATTTTTAAAAAAGGGAAAAAAAACTATGTACACAAGTGTTAAAAAAAAGATATTTACTAACCTTGCCAGTAGAGCATCTTTGTGAGTAGATCCATTTGGATGGTTAACTACTGTCAACGTTCGACGATGTTGATGTCTATGTAGAATACTTCGACCCCAAAAATAAAGTTGGAAATATTTGATAATTTTTAAGTGAACTGATAATATAATGGACTATTTTTGTTAGATTTCGATTTTTAAAATAAGTGTCACCTCAATTGTATAACTTCTCTTTAAATGGCAATTTTCAGTTTCTCTACCCCATTCTCACAAAAAGTGTAATTTTATTGATTTGTTTTCCTATTATTAGTTATTTTTAAGTTGTATGTATTAACAATGTTATGTAGAGATTTAAAAGACAGTTATTCAATTTATATATTAAAGTGTAAAAATTGAAAAAGGCAAACCCAATTCCAATCTAAAAAATGTTGTGTTGTATGGATGTTATAAAACGAATAAAAATTGTAAACAAATAAATTAATGTATCACTTAATGCCACCTTTTAATATCAAATTGAAACACTTCTCGATTATTTTCCACTGGGCCCCTGTGTGATAGAATTTGTTTCGAAAAACTCATCTGAAAAACTCACCACCATCTCCCCTCCACATTATACTTAGAAAGTGACCAACTAGTACATGAAAGTACGATCTATATTCCCGAGGCCCCTTCTGCGAAGGTTGATTTTAATTTGGCCGAAACGGACATGAACGTATTAAGAGGAAATGGGAAAATGTGTTGACAGTTGACAAACAGCTATTCGCTCGGCCGGTCAGAATCCTACTTAGTAAAACCCTTTCACAGTTGTCAATAAAGCACACATCAACAGCTTACAGTCCGGGAGATTATCAATATTTCATGTTAATCCGCCAGGAACATGGTATATTTAAGACTTTCAACAAAATCCAATTCCCTAAAATCAATTTTTATTTTAAAATTATTAAAAGTAAATTTATGAATAAAAATTTAAAAAAATACATTCGTATTAAGAGTCTACCCACTCAGTAATAACGATTTGTT
>JAMZAV010012443.1:0-17855 GCA_024449915.1 Sweltsa coloradensis | reverse complement strand
TTTTATTGTAAATCATTCGTCCATGCATGTATCAGTACATGGCACAAGTATTTACACACATTACATTACTTAGCACAATACTATACCCACACCATAAACTACTGTAGCTTATTAATACTATACTAACAATACTACTTTTACTACTCTTCTAAAATACTGTACTAAACTAGCTACTATACTATTATAACTATTCCACTATAGCTATACTTTATTATACTGTATTTATACATACTATACTATAAGTATACTAACATACTTGACTATAGCGAGTGAAAACGAATAATAAATTACTAGAGGTGTGCGCGCATACAGAGGTATTTCTTTTAATATCACCTCCCTTGTAAAAAACATTGTTTTTTTTTGGTGGCTGGGGTCAGTTGACCTTTTCGTCTATACAAATGCAACATACCACCATAAAGAAAAGAAACCCACCCCCGCAGTATATAAAACCAGAGAAATGATCACTTTGTAATATAATGTTATCGTACAGAAACTAACGTACTAAACCCTGCTCAAAGTCAAACATTTAATACCACTTCACTCCCCCAGGACTGAGCCATTTTGATGTAGTAATCGACGATGTCTCGTGATTTTCTCTTGATAACGAGCTGCAAGATCACGTTCTCTGAAAGCCAAAAGCGAGACACACAGCCGAACTAGGCATCCAACAAGCTATGGCTTTACATAACAACTCAGTTAAAAGCACTACATTATTGAAATACTAATCCATGGGTAAGACTTCTGGCCAAAGAAATACACGCCACCATAAAGGAAGGAATGCACGAAGTCTGGCGGTAGATCAAACCAGAGAAATGATCACCCCGTAGGGTTTTGCTATCCTGAACTGAACCCTTTCTTCCTAAGCCCCCTTTAAAGTAAATAAATACGAACAAACTCATCCAGACTGACTCCGATTGGACCCCTTGATTAGGCCTAAGTAGTTGACAGTGTACCCCTCTTTGGCACCATGGTTACTAAGTGAGTGAACTTGGACTAGCAACACAGTGGACCCTTCCCAGAGGGCCAGGGAGACCGACCAACATTAACTATAGCTTGTCCTCGTACATATTGGAACCCGCTCGGCTACCAGGAAGATTTCACCCGCACAACACAGAGGTCGCCGGTCCAAGGTACAGGTCACACAAGTGTCGTCGTCACCTAGGCCATGGTGAACGTAGATCGGTAAAATATAGACTACTAGCTGTAAGGTTCGATCATTGGAGGGTTATTGCAATCTTCGTCATCAGGGAACTAGGCGTATTCAGTATGGCTGAACAATTTGTATCAATGTCGCACGTGTCTTAGTTGTCTGTTATGTTGTAAGTTATATACCCTGTCTAAGTTGGGGGTAGAATAACCCAAAGCATTGCTTTCCCAGCAAACACAGGGGTTAAAGGGGCAGGGGCGGGGCACGCACTGTTTTTTTGCTGGCGGAGTGCCGGGGAAAACGGGCATGAAAAATTTTTCCGTGGGCCCCGTCCCGGCAAAGGGTACTGCTGCCAATTCAAAATCTACTCAGGGTTTCTGTGTCAACGTGCGATAGGGGGCGCGTATGGCGAGGCACTGCTGTCAACCGTAAAAGAGGGGTTTACCGGGGCATGTTTTAAACTTTTAATCCTGCGGGGCGCGTACGGGCGAGGCCCCTGCTGTAAAACCTTTACAGACGGGAAACCGGGATTATAAAACTTGCCCCTTGCAGGGCGCGTACTGGGGGAGGCCCTGCTGTAAAACCGTACAGAGGGGGGTCCCCGGGCATGTTTAAAGTGTCCCGCGGGGGCGCAAAAGGCGAGGCCTGCTGCCCAACCCCGTACGGGACGGGTTACGGGGCATGAAATAAAAACGGGCCTGGGGGGGGCGGGGGTACTGGGGAGGCATGCGTAAAACCGTACAGACGGGTAGGGGGAATTGTCCCCCAAACGTATCCTGCAGGGGCGTTTTCCTGGCGAGGCACTGCTGTCAAACCCTTTTTTACAGAGGGGTTTACCGGGCCCTGTATAAAACGTGTCCTGCGGGGCCCGGGGTACTGGGAGGCACTCCCCGCAACCGTACAGAGGGGTACCGGGAGGGACAACGTTTTCCGCGGGGCGGGGCGTACTGGGAGGCCCCGGGTTTTCAACCGACAGAGGGTTTAACGGGCATGTATCAACGTACCCTGCGGGGGCCCGGCGTACTGGCGGGGGCATTGCGTCAACCTTTACAGACGGGGAAACGGGCCTTTTATCATCTGTCCTGCGGGGCCGTGAAATGGCAAAAGGGTACTCCCGCAGAAGCACTCCCGATTTCCCGGGCATGTTCAACGTATTCTCTGGGGGGCGCGTACGGGCGCGGCATGCTGTAAAACCGTACGGGGCCCGGGGAAGGGGCCCATGATCAACGTATCCTGGGGGGGCGCGTACTGGCGAGGCATTTGCGTCAAGGGCACAGCCGGGAGTAACAAGCATGAAACGGGTTTTGTTTTTCCTGCAGGGCGTGTCTGGCAAAGGGGCACTGCTGTCAACGGCACACCCGAGTAACGGGCTTTTGTACTGATGGTCCGCGGGGGAAGTTTTTTTTTGGGCGAGGCCCAATTTGCTGTAACCCGGAAATTGCCGAGTAAGGGGGCCATTTATCAATTTTGTTCTGGGGGGGCCCCTTTAAGGGCCCGGGGGCACTGCGGGTCGGGAAGCACTGCCGAGTTAGGGGAAGTTATGAGGGGTCCTGCGGGGGGGGGTTTTTACTGGCGGGGTTTTTATGCTGTCAGAAGCACTGCCGAGTTAGGGGAAATGAAAATTGATGGCCCTTTGCGGGGGTTTTGTACTGGCGAGGCACTGCGTCAGAAAGCATGCCGAGTAACGGGATGTACCATGTTTTCCCTGCCGGGGCGTGTAGGGCGAGGCATTTCTGTCAAAAGAAAACTCCCCGAGTAAGGGGTTTTGGTACGATTTTGGCCTGCGGGGCCTTTTGTACGGGCGGGGGGTACTGCTGTAAACCCGGCAAACCCGATTTAAACGGGCATATTTCAATGTGTTCTGCCGGGCCCCGGTATTTGGCGAGGCCCCCGTTTTGTCAGAAGCACTGCCGAGTTACGGGCTTTGTACTGATGTTTTCCTGAAAGGGCGTGTACGGGCAAAGGCCCCTGCGTCAAAAGGGCACTCCCGGGGGTAAACGGGCAGTACTGATGTGTCCGCAGGGCTTGGTACGGGCGAGGCACTGTTTGGTCAGAAGTTTTTGCGATTAACGGGCATGTACTGATGTGCCCTGCAGGGCTTTTTTGTACTGGCGAGGCACTGCTTGAAAAAAGCATCCCGGAGTTAAGGGGCTTTGTAAGGGGGGGTTGCCCCTGCGGGGCCCGTGGTTACTGGCGGGGCACTCCCGTCAGAAGCATTCCCGGGAGAAGGGGCATTTTCTGATGTGTACTGCAGGGCGTTTTTTTTACTGGCGGGGGGGCCACGCTGTCAAAAAGCACTCCCGGGAGAAGGGGGCATTTTAATGTGGCCTGCAGGGGTGTACTGGCGGGGCCACTGTTTGTAAAACCGGCACACCCGAGAAGGGGCCCATATATCAATTTTTTTTTACTCCCGGGCGGGGAAAAGGCGATTTTTGATTTTTTTGGTTTAAAGGGGAAGGGGTCAACCTTTTAGGTCATAAATGCACCACTCTAGCCAAAGGGGGGGGGGGGGGGGGGAGGAGGGGCCATGCTGGCAAAAAACCAACCCCAGGGGAAAAAGGGGAGGAAGGGGGGTTTTCTCACGTCGGGGTTTGTCATCTTTCTTTTGTCATGGTTCGTTGGTCATTGTCTTTCGTCGCCGGGGGGTGTAAAGGGGAAAGGGGGGAAAATTTGTCCCCGAGACGTTTTGCCAAGAGCTCGCCTCTAGTTTCGGGGAGTAAGAAAAACTCCGCTTTTCTTTTTTGATGTTTGCGATGTGGATTTTTTCCCCTTAAAAAATCCCCTTTTTACGATTAGCAGAGCCACCCTCGGGGCCCAATTTCCCCCGGGGCCCCAGAGGGGGTTTTTGCTGGGGATGGTAGAGCCTTTAAATATTCAACCTCTTTTTTTTTCCAGAACGAGCAAAATGTCAGATTTTTTTAATTTAAAAGAAAAGCCAAAATGTTGAATTTTTTTTGAAAGATTTTGCAGGGAATAAAAGTTTTAAAATCAAGTACACATCTTTTCTCCAGTTATTATTCTTATACACGTTTTTTTGCGTTTTTTTTTTTTTTCCCTATTAATTAATAAAACCTGAGCCAAAAATTTGATAAGTAGGGGGCCCATCCCCATCGAAATGAAAAAAAAGAACGTATGGGTTAACTTTGCAAATAATTAATGCTTTTAACAAGAAGTTACTTTTCATTATTTAACGAGTTGTCTTTTAAATTTTTTAAGGGGGGACCCCTAATTCGTTAAAAATCCCATGAATAAAGGTTTGATTTGTTTTTTTCTGTACCTTAAAATATCAATATCGGGTTTTACTAAAAAACAAATCAAAAGGAAAGAAAAAAAATTCAAACATTGGAGTTCGTCTGCGGGGAAAATTTGTATTTTAGGCAATGTTGATAAATTTTTTTGATTGGTCCTTTTTTAAGTGTTTTATGTTTTTAACGTTTTCGTTGGTGGGAAGCCCCTGCCTCCTTTGATTTCTAATTATGCGTGACAAATTTTTAAATTGCCTCATAGTCTACGCACTTACGTCCCCTAAAAGTACCCTGGCTACGAAACTCAAATTTTAATGCGGAATGCCGTTTTCTCCCTTAGCTGGCCCGCAATTGTTTAAAGTTTTTTTATTAACGTTTTTTATATATCAGTGGGAAAAAATGTAATTTTGTTATTCTACTTACCTTTTTAATTTATCTATAAAGATAATAAGATTTTCATAGGAAAAATTTTGTTTAAAAAAAACACTGAGATTTCCTTTTTGGAAATTTTTGGCGTTTATCCGCGGGTTTTTCCATGTCCATACCCCTGATGCTTTTAATTTGGGAAAAAGCCAAAAATCGGTTTGTTAAACCCGAGGTGGAGTTTGGGGGGCCATGTGTTGAGTACCCCGGAACATTTTCTTTTCGCACTCCATTATGAATTTAAACCCTTTTGGTCGCCCAGAACCCCGCCACACGCAATGGGTGGGTTTTTGGGGTGGTGGTTTAGAGCAAGGGGCCCGGGCCCACGCTTGGCCCCGGGGGGGGCATTGTGGCCCCGTGGGCGAAAAAACAGGCGGGCGCAGCTAAGGACCCAGGGGAGGGGGGGGGGGGGGGGTGGGGGGGGGGGGTCGTAAAATTTAACTGCATATTGTGGCACCGCCAGTTGGGCGTTTGGGCGTCGTCGTGTCGTCGGTTTTTTTTTTTTTTTACAAAAGGGTGCGTCAACCCTTTGGTCACCAAAAATGCACCAAATCTAAGGCCCAGGGGCATTTTTTGGGGAGGAGGGGGCCCCCGCTGGCCCCGAACCCCCCCGGGTTAGGGAGGAAGGGGGGTTTTTACGGGGGGGGGTAGTCATAGGGGAAAGGGGAAAGTTTCCCCGACGACCCCAAGGGAATTCGCCTCTTTTTAAAAAAAAAATTTAAATATGGTTTTTAAATTTCCTATAATGCAAATTTTAAATCCATATCGTGAAAAAATATGGGGAAAAAATAGACAGTACGAAATACGTGAAAAATAATTTCCCGGGGTTTTCTCCCAAACTACGAGCGGAATTTTGGGGGTACCTTATTGACTTTTTAAAATTTGATAAACCTTTTTGGGAAAGGCATTTCATGAAAAGGTTTTTAAAATAACAAAACAATTTTAAAATTTTTTTTGTTTTTGAAATCAACAGCATTTTCGTTAAATAATTTTTTACACATTGGGAGCCTTTTTTCAATTTTTTATTTCTTTTAGGTTTAAATGAATGGGGTTAGCTGATTTTGTTAGCAGTTTCAGTAAACTGTACCGGATGTTGGGTTTTAAAAAAAGCGCAATTGTTAGCGATTTGGGGATTTTTAAATTTTAACGTACAAACAAACAAACACCCCGCACGCAGATTAACAGAAGGGCCAACCGTTTAAATTGTAGTTTGATTCACTTTTGGCGCTTCGCTCCCTCGTTTAATTATTTTTATTTTAAAAAAAAAACGATCTTTTGGGTTTGGGTTTTTCGCCCGGGGCGGGTTGGGGAAGGGGAAAAACGGCCCGGGCAATCCCTTTTTAAAAGGCCCCAAAATTTGAGCGGAAAAAAAAAGCGGGGCCCGGGGGGTGAGCCCCCGTCGCCGGAGAACCCCTTTTTCCAAAGGGCGAATTTTTTTTTTTACAATTTTTGTATTTTGTTAGTTCCCCATTTCAGGCTCAAAAAAAGGGCATTTTGGGGGGCCTTAAACCTGCTCCTCCCTAATTTGCCCCTGCCTCACTGCCCCTACCTTTTAGGCACCCATTCGCCCTATCCTATCCTATTTTTGCGTGTTGGTTTTTTTATCCCGGAAATTTTTTTTTAACAATCAAAAAAAAAGGGATTTTTTGAGTTTTAATTGGTTTTAAAAACGGATGTTTGTAAAAATTTTTTATAGTCATGGCTTGAGAGCGTGCGCCGATAACTTTAAAATTTGTTGTCCAACCAAAGTAGTAGGAATGGACTAAAAATCTAATTGGATTTAGGTAGCGAAGATTTTTATTTGACTACCCCCGGGGATAAAAAAACCGGAAAAATTTTTTTTTTTTTTTATTTTTTGTGGTTTGTCCCCAAGATTTCCCGGGGTAACCCGATATCCAATTGCGATAAAATTTTTGGAGACCTTTGAAATCTCTGAATTAGAACTGCACGGTTCAAAATCGATCAAAAATTGTTTCTCATGAAAATTGCAATTTTATGATTTTTTCGATGTTTTTGTTTTTTCTGTTTGTATTTTTGTGTGTTTTGTTATCACGATTCCAGCTAAACCGATAATCCAATTGCGATGAAAATTTTTTGGAGGCCTTCGCAATCTCTGAACTTTGAACTGTCACGTTTTGAGGCAATTATAAAATTATTTTCATGAAAATCACAAGTTTACATTTTAATGATTTAAAAAAAATCTTTTACTTATAAAAACCCACGTGCTTTACCGATTGTAATGATTTTTTCACAGAAACTTTATTTTACGAATTGATATATTGTGTGAAATTTGAGCGTAAACTAAAAAAATTATTTCTCATGAAAATCGCAATTTTACAATTTTATTTTATTTTTAAATTTTTTTGACTTATAACAACTACATGCTTTATCCTATTGTAATGATTTTTTCACAGCACCTTAATTTTATGAATTAATACATTCGTGTGAAATTTGAGGTCATAGAAATATAATTTCTCATGATAATCGCAATTTTACGATTTTTTTCGATTTTTAAAATTTCTTCGACTTATTACACCTACATGCTTTGGTACTTTATCAATTCAATTACAGTTGCTAACTACTTGTTCGACGATAGTAAATTTTTTTTAAACAATATAAACATTTTCAATCCCTAATAAACATTTTTTTTAAATAAACAATATTTTTTAACTTCATATATAGCAGGTGGCGCGATAATACAACCTACCCGGTTGACGCGCCCCTGATCCTCATGTCGTTGTAAAATTTAAAACAGTATTACCAAGCGTGTTCGCAGGCCATTAGCAATGGGAAAATGAAATCAATTTAAATACCATTTGCAAAACACATGGCAGCTCAATGCACCAATTACGCTTATCCATCAACGCGGCGGGACTTAAGCGTTTTCCTAGTATTACAACAAGTATTGTTTCAACTTATCTGAATATCCTTTCTGCATTGTTTTGACTAGTTTACTATTTACTACTACTAATTTACCCCTAACATCTTTAAACTACTGTATTCAACATTTAGGTCAACCATTCAAAATTACCGATACGACGCCGCCTTTATACTCAGACTAAGCATTTCGGCCGACCGGCCCTACCACAGACCGGCCCACCGGGCATTCGCCCGGTTGCCCGGCGGCCCAATCCGCCCCTGGTTATCGCTCACTCGTCGATTGCGTCGGGGCCTACAGGGTTGGCCTGGTAGCTTGATTTTCTGTCCCCCACTAAAATCAGTTATATAACTGAGTGGGTTGACTATAAATCCAATTTATTTATTTATTGTATTTTAAACGTAACAGAGCTCTTGGGTTCGGTAACTTAGCGCTAAATGCTCATTGCGAACAACTGCACAACAATCAAAACTTGTTGCGTGGACCAAGGAGGTATGAATAATGTATACCTCCTTGGCGTGGACAGGCAGGAACGAGGAGTCACGAGTAGCATCTAGGAGGCAGTGCATGAATGTATATGTGCATGGCTAAAGATATTGTAAATTAAAATAGAATATAAATATATTATTAGAAAATGTTATAACTTCATTACGGATAAATTTATATAAATTATAATATAAATGTTTTTATTAAATAACTTGACTAGGAGACGGAGTTTTATGTATTTCTATAATGAGACCAAGATGGCAGTGTTTGTTGTGATGTATGTCGATGTGATGCTCGGAGCACGGAGGCTCGGAGGCGGAGTTTCATGTTTAATTGTTGCCATTAGAAGTTGGATGAAAATGTCCGAAATATCGCTGATTTTTTTATTTTGTTATAAAGTATAAGTACTATATTGTACTAACATGTATGTAAATCCATATATGTTTAGACGTTTGTCAATCTAACAATGCATATAAATAACAAATAAAACATACGATTTAGAATTAATATAATTATAATTATAACAAAAGCTGAAAACTGGACTTCCCGTATCTTACACTACGTGTACGACTAGTACGACGACTGACAACCAATAAATTTATTTATACGGAAATTGACTTGAAACTTAGTTGATTTAAGGTGGATTTGAAGGTAATTTTATTTTAGGTGCACGTTCGGTAATTATTGATTTGCTACTTTAACTTCTAGCACACAGTTTGTAACTATTTCTACAAAGAATTTGTTTATTAAAATAATAATATCATATTACCAGCTACGTATAATACGCCTATCTTCCAATGTCAACTAATCAAATTAACAGCCAAGAATGTTAATTAGTTATATTTAAATTAACTATGATCAATTATTTTAATAGTTAATAACAATAAAACATAATAATACATCAATTGATAAATTATTAATATGTTCAGTACTTAAGCAGATTCACAAAGGGTATCTTATACAAATACAAGTCTCTTGTGACATTTCCATTGTGTTGCCCGACATTAATGTATTATATATTTGTACAATTACATATTAAGTAGGCCTAATTAAAATTATTCCTCACAAATCCTCACGCATTCAGAATTACGTATTATTTATTTATGTTTCACATCAAGTTTATAAAGTCTGACTGCTACACGAAATTACTTTTAGATAATGCTTCTATTTTGTGTATAATCCAAGTATAGACCTAAATTATTGGTTTTTCTTGTTGTATACATAGGGCTAGACAATTTTATAATACTTTTTTCCGCCTCAAATTTTAATAATTAATGCCAACATTATTGTCATTATTATAAACCCGATATAATGTTTTTATCTAGTGTATTTGTTGCATATCATTGAAATTATTAATAATTAATGCTAAGTTCGCCCACTAATAATAGTCCGTGGAACAAGCGTAAAAACATTTCAAATCCGGAAACCAGCACCAAAATTTAGGAGCAGGTAAAAGACGTATTTTAGAATGTTATTTTCACGGGGGACACGCATGGTAGCAAATAAGTCACCTGTCATGGCGTCCACAAGATGGCGCCAAAATAATTCTTAAAATTGCTGTAACTCAAGAAGTAATCATCAGATTTGGATAAACTTGGTTTTGTTTTATTCGGTTTTTAATGCTCTACAAAAATGTCAGTAGAAATTTTGCCGTAAATGCAATAGTTTTAATTATATTTATATATTATTACAATGTATTGCAATTATAGCACTTTTTGGTATATATCTAATTATTTATACGAAGAATTCGCTAGATTGTCATAAAATTTTCAGACTATACTAAAATAACGACAATAAATCCAAAATTTAAAGTCCCGAAACGAAATTTTTGTAACTTTTTGATTAATTAATTAATGAAATTAAGCATTAATTAAATCCCAATCAAAAGTTTCTTATTCACTTACCAAATTCACGTAGTGCATCACACAAGAGCAATATGACCACAATGAACCAAAAACATATTAGTTCCAAAAATTAATTCCAATCACTTTCCTATTAATTCAATTAATTCAATTAATTAAAAATAATGACAATAATCTCAATAAATTTTGTAAAATTAACACAATGTAGTCGACCTTGGAATCATTTTAAAGCTAGTTTTAAGGCAAATAAATGTAATGAAAAAATTAATTAATTAAATTAATTAATCACCAAATTAATTACATTTTAGTTAAATAATCCCACTTTTGACATATGTATTGTTATGTATACCTAAAACTCGATCGATCGTCATAAAAATATACTACTTTACTGACATAATGCCAATGAATCCGAATTGTCATGTCCCGAAACAAAATTCCTATAACTTACCGATTAATTAAGAAATTAAATGAAGAATTACTTATATCTCAATAATTGTTATTGTCACTCAATTAACACATACAAAATGCCAACAGAAGTATTAAATATAAACAATGCGAGTATAATTTTAAAAATTTATAGTCCCAAATTAAGTTCATGCTACTTTCCCGTAAATTGAATGAATGAATGAATAAAATTAATTGATTTAATCACCATTTGTTGTGTAAAATTAACACAGCCAAACTGGGAACCATTTGCAAGCTTAGTTTACAGGAAATTAATTTTGTGGGAAATTCAATTAACAGAAAAGTAGCATGAACTTAAATTTGGGACTATTAATTTTTAAAATTTATACTTGCATTGTTTATATTTGATACTTCTGTTGGCATTTTGTATGTGTTAATTGAGTGACAATAACAATATTGATATATAAGTAATTCTTCATTTAATTTCTTAATTAATCGGTAAGTTATAGGAATTTTGTTTCGGGACATGACAATTCGGATTCATTGGCATTATGTCAGTAAAGTAGTATATTTTTATGACGATCGATCGAGTTTTAGGTATAACAATACATATGTCAAAAGTGGGATAATTTATCTAAAATGTAATTAATTCGGTGATTAATTAATTTAATTAATTAATTTTTGCATTACATTTATTCGCCTTAAAACCAGCTTTAAAATGATTCCAATGTCGCCTACATTGTGTTAATTTTACAAATTTATTGAGATTATTGTCATTATTTTAATTAATTGAATTAATTGAATTAATAGGCAAGTGATTGGAATTAATTTTTGGAACTAATATTTTTTTGGTTCATTGTAGTCATATTGTTCTTGTGTGATACACTACGTGACTTTGGTAAGTGAATTAGAAACTTTTAATTGGGATTTAATTAATGCTTAATTTAATTAATTAATTAATCAAAAAGTTACAAAAATTTCGTTTTTGGACTTTAAATTTTGGATTTATTGGCGTTATTTTAGCATAGTCTGAAAATTTTATGACAATCTAGCGAATTCTACGTATAAATAATTAGATATGTACCAAAAAGTGCTATAATTGCAATACATTGTAATAATATATAAATATAATTAAAACTATTGTATTGATGGTAAAATTTCTAATGACAATTTTGTAGAGCATTGAAAACTTAATAAAACAAAACTTAGTTAATCCAAATCTGATGATTACTTCTTGAGTTACAGCAATTTAAGAATAATTTTGGCGGCCATCTTGTGGACGCCATGACAGGTGACTTATTTGCTACCATGCGTGTCCCCCGTGAAAATAACATTCTAAAATATGTCTTTTACCTGCTCCTAAATTTTGGTGCTGGTTTCCAGATTTGAAATGTTCCTATAGTTTTAGCAGCTTGTTCCACGGACTATAACCATATCAGTAGAAAGAAAATAATAAATAACAATTCTTATTAACAATTTGAGTCGTAAACGCATGTTATGTTCTGCAGTTTTATGTTTCGAATTACCCGCTCATGGGCAAGACTCTCATAAGCCAGCTAACGCGCTCTGCTACTTATAGGTGCAGTATCCGAGTGGTGAAGGCGTGCGGGAGTGGAGGAAGGTATCTCGTGTTCGAGTCCGGCTCATGACGATAAAATTTATTCCTGTATAACATGTTCTGTCTACTACCATGTACTTGTTCTTCCATACACTGTCAATAATAATATGATCTTAATTGTACCTCTTAATTAAATGCAATTTTTTTTTAAAATTCGTTTACAAATTGGGTTATTTGCGTGGCTACCAGATGGCGCCAGCGTAGTGCCTTTTTAGTTTTTAATGCTGGGCGCGTGCTGGGCGCGTGCCGTCGAGGCCGTGCTGTCCCGGTACCACCGATACTTAATGGCCCGGCGCCGCGAACGAGGTACCGGCCCGATGCCGCGAACGAGGTACCGGCCCGATGCCGCGGACGACGTACGTGCCCGGTACCGCGAACGCCGCACCGGTTCGGTACCGCGGACGACGTGCGTGCCCTGTGCCGCGGACGACGTACCGGCCCTGACGTTCCGCCGCGGTGCCGCGAACCCCATACAGACGGGACCTAAGGCCACACCGGACCGGCACCGCTGGCATAGGAAGTTGGTAGGACACTTTTTACTGGCCCAGTACCATGTACACGGTACCTGCCCAGTACTGCTTGAGCCGGAAAATACGATACTGTCCTGGTACTGGGCACAGTTTTTGTGTTTGTTGGGTTACTTATCGTTAATATAGGCGAGGAACGAGATCGGGTCCGTTTCGCAAACATCACCTGGAAAGTAGGGTAGCAAACAAATCCCTGAAACTAGAGGCGAGCTCTCGCAGTCTTCGTGGGGGACCTCTCCCTCTTCCCTTGACGACCATGTTAACTTTTTACGCAAAATGACCTAACGGTTATTTTTTTACGCAAAATTACCTAACGGCTGCTCCAGTAAAACACTGTCAACTCACCAGGAGTGAGCCATCTTGATGTTAGTAGTCGACGGTGCCTCGCCGATATCCTCTTGACAGCGAGCTGCAAGATCTTGTACTCTGAAAGCCAAAGCGAGGCACACAGCAGAACCAGGCATCCAACAAGCTATGGCATACATAACATCTCAGTTAAAAGCACAACATTATTGAAATACTCAATCCGTCGGTAAGACTTCTGGCCAAAGAAAATACACGCCACCACGAAGGAAGGAATGCACTAGATCAAACCAGAGAAATGATCACCTCGTAATGTTATGCTATCCTATACCGAACCTTACTTCCTAAGCCCCGCTAAGTAAACAAACTCATCCGGATTGACTCCGATTGAGCCACCTTGATTAGGCCTAAGTAGTCGACAGTGTACCCCTCTACGCGCACCATGGTGACTAAGTGAGTGGACACCGACTAGCAACACAGTGGGCCATTCACCAGAGGGCCAGGGAGACCGACCAACAGCAACTAGCTTGTCCTCGTACATATTGGAACCGCTCGGCTACTTGGGGGGTTTTTGCAATCTTCTACGTCATCAGGGAACCAGACGTATTCAATATGGCTGAACAATTTGTATCCATGTCGAACATATTATCTTCTTCTGTCTTCTTACCTCAACAACAACACTGTCTTTGTTGATAAGTCTGTTGTAAGTTCTAACGTAATCTGCAGTCATTGGTCCTCTTCCGTGACAATTTAAAGCATCTTGAAATTACTGTTTGCATGTTAAGTAGATGGGAGCGATTTGTAGCCAAAATATTTTTAAAGATGGCCGTCAGTTTGACAGCTGAACAACAGTGGCGTATCCAGGGGGAAGCCTGGGGCTTGTCCCCCCCAGCAAAAATATTACTTTGCTAATCATCTAGGTTTACGCAAAAAAGTAAATTTATCTATTTCTTTTTGTTTTTTTCGTTCAGAAAAGCCCTTTAACTTCTAAAATAACTTACTTAAAAACAACTTTAAATACCCGTACTTTTCAACAAATTGCCTGCTGCGCTATTGTGGAATCGAGAAATGTAGGGGGGGTGGGGGATTCAAAACCTTTTGCCCACGCGTATTAATGGGCCTTTAGCTAATTATTCCTCAGTAAATTATTATATTATACACAACACTCAGGAAATTATTCTCGGTAAGGGTTTTAAAAGTTTAATTGTGTTATTTTCTAAAAAGCTTGACACATCATTTTCACAGAGCACAATGCAATTGTGTTACCACAACAATCATCACCAGCCACTACAAAATGTTTTTTAAAGACATGCCTAAAACTCGTTAAAATACTACAATCACTAACTAAGAATCGAAAACTTTTCAGGGGCTGTGCGCTCGAGTATGGGGCCCCCGGACCCGCATTAGCTGGGGGGCTTTCCTGAGACCCCCATTGTACAAAATCATGCATACTTTACCCAGGAAAGAGCGTATACCCATTAATAACTTTTAGATGACTCCAATGCTTTATATACAGCACATGATATGTTTGGGAAGGTTATAGATGTACAGGTATAATTCTTATTCGTATAGGCCCTAATATAAATTATTTTTTCCTCTTACCTTCTAAACTTAATGATTGACGGTTTGAAGCCACTGTAGTGCCTAGTCTAGCCTAGTTCGGTGAGTCTTGCGCTACGTCCGTACAGTGTACATGAAGATAAGATAATCTAATGCATGGCTAGCACCGGCCGGGACGGGTGAAACATATGATACCCCCTTACCGCAGGTGCATGGTGCGTTCCCATTGGTCAGTTCTACACACACGTAAGATAACAAGATGCGAAAGCTTAGGCCTACACATCCACTATTATTACCAATTGCCTCAAGACACCTCTAATAACTTTAAAATAATTTAATTTTTATATTGATTGATTTAACCTGGTGACTTTGGAGCCGTCCTAGCAACGAGGCACATGATAAATTAATTCTAAGGTTGTTCCGAATTTAGCCTTGTTGATTCAGGCGCTGTCCGCGGGTGGAATCGTGTCCTGCTTGATTGATCGGTTTTTTATACTTGTGCCAGTCTCTATAGTTGGTCATTTTTCGCTCGTCGATGGTGTTGGCGCCTACAGGGTTGGCTTGGGCGGCTGGGTGGGGGGACAGAGTATAGGTATGCCACCTTTGCAGCGGCCCACCGATTCGTCCCGGTGTCCCGGCGGGCTGACTGCTGAGCAATTGACGACGAGAATCATATGGCGCGTGTAAAATGACGGTCAATATTTTAATAGACGAACTTATATGATTCTAATGGCTAGAAATAAAACATAGTAACCATGTTGTGATTGGTCTAGTACCAACAGAAAACATTAACGATTGATTTTCATTCTTTCAAAGATTTATATTTTGCTTGGGCCCTAGATGATCGTAGATCATTGGTTATATGGTTGCACAGTGCCCCGACAAACAAAACCCCCAGTTTCTTAGTCATGTCGGAGTGATTTACCTCCCAACGAACCATTACTTTAATAAATTTCCCAGGTAAACGTCAGTGCAAGCCGCGGTTTTTCGGTGACAACCTTAACCTAAGGAAGGTTTAATGAAATATGAGGAGTTTTAAATAATGAATTATGAAACAATGGTTCTAATTTTCTTCTATATTTTCTCTTGAAACGTTTCAAAGAAATATCAGTGATATTCAATGAAATGACAACACGAATAATATGTACCATAAACAATCTGTTTTATTACCTGTTTTTTGTTTCTGGTTCTATTTAAAAAAATAAAAAATCGAGATCGAAATCCACCAAACATTGCTTCTCTAAAAACAAACATTTTTTCTTTTATTTTCCTCCTCCGAACAATAGCGCAATGCCAAGCTGGTTCGCCCAGATTCTCCGCCAGAATCGCATGATTGGGGCTTAGTCACAGGACTCTTTACATTGTGGTTCCAGCAAAACTTACACATGGCGGTGACCGAACGTCGATCGTTCTGCACTCTGGTGGAAAATCTGTCACCTACCACAACAATAATGCACTGCCATCAAATTATTGTAAAAAATCTTATTTTATCAATGTCCAGACAACTGTGACCAAACCCCGATCGTGCTGCGCTCTGGTGGGAGATTAGTTTGACCATTGCCCTATTACAACACTCACCACAGTCACAGCCTTGTGAGCACCTGTGAGCAGTGAGCACACAGCCCTCCTAATATGCACGTGACTTCTTCATAGGGATCACTAGGGACTACTTACTCGACGGCGTCTGCACGACCGAAATAGCTCGACCAGTGCTTACGCGTCTCTTATGTCGGAATATGACGTGTGAGCTTATTTGAGTGATGTGTGAGTTTTTGAACGAGCTAAGTAAGTGATAGCATTTGATTATTTTGGCAGTGCCCGTTACCTTTTTGAACCATGCATGCGCATGTCAGCATCAGTGTGATAAACATAGCGCATAGATTTTGTAATTGGTGTGATTTCTTACCACCAGCAATGTGAGAGTGAATTTATATTCGCAGCCATATTGAAGTAGATAATAACAGTAACGTTTAGATCTGATACGTGTTTAAAATTGACTTTAAAGCTTGAATGGGAAAGTAGATTGACTATTTAAAGAATAGCTACGAAATTGTGCAAATTTTCCAATATGTTTATGCTGTTGTGGATTTTAAAAAGTGATACCAACGGGAATATACCCTCCGCAGCCCAGTTAATTTGAAACATAACTTTGTTGATCGTTCCGAAAAATTGCTAAGCTAAAGTTGAAAGGTATTGGTATGAAGACCAAGTACAAATTGAAAAGATAATATGCCTCTCAGTTAGAAAAAACTCTCGAAAGTTAGAAAAAACTTGGATATAAAACGCGGTTTTCGAATATGTCTCTAACCCTTGTAAACATTGAAATTGTACTTCAAGAAAACATTGAATGCCGGGCTATGTCCAAAACATACTTGTTATGGTGTAGTTTTACTCCCTTCCCACTCTTGTTCTTCGTAATATTTAAGAGCCCCTTAGGAACTTGTGCTGCTTGATGGTACCAGTTTATACCGCAGGGTACGCGATGCCGATGCCAAGTACAACAGGGGTTTGGGTTAATATTTACCATCTCAATAGCACCGTCTCCATTTATATTCATTGGTTTTTTATGTCTGGTATATTTTTTTGTCTAGCATATTATGTGTAAAATAGTCTGTCACATCGCAGTCCACCTACAGCTTAGGTAAGTTTAAAAAGGAAACACGAGACAACTATGTCGTTTTGGCTATTCCGACTTATCTCCATCTCTCATTTCTGTGTCTTATTAATTAAACCCTACCCTAGACTAAGAAAATCCCCTAGGGACCTTATCAGTCCATTGATCACATCCGCAGGGGGAGGTCCGATGCTAATACGTTGCATTCGACACTTCACAGTAATAGTACAATTTCCCATTCGCAAAACCCGATTTAACTTGAAGGCAAAATTATGGTTGTTTTAGCTTTGTCTATCATTTTGGCATTATTGTTTAATGTATAATAAAAGCAAAGGGGTCTGGATTCAAACCAGGGACCGTGGTTTCCGAGTGAAGGCTTAATGAGTTCTCTCAGCTATGCTGGGTTGGCCCAGATAAAGTCGGTGAAGTGTTATTTGTAGTTGATACTGCTGTATTATTGTAAATTGTTATGGTTGTTGGTTTAAACAAGTTTGCCCCAAAAACGTAAGGGATAAAGCTAATGACACATTTAAGATCATTCAAGTTCCTCTGTGCTTTTAGTCTGAAGAAATATTTAGTACAGAGTGTGATTTTCTTAAACTTTAATGAGATCGTTTGAATGTTATGTTTTCATGGTGGAACTTTGCGTCTAAAAGAGAAAAATGTGTGAGTGAGTTTGTAATTGCTAGCGTGCTGCAATGGGCATTTTGAAGATGAGACATTAAATTACCAATGCCCTTAAAAATTCGGGATTTCAACCCACGTTTCCCTTTTTTTTGGGGAAAAC